>OY754942.1:16784341-16896294 GCA_963576515.1 Cryptocephalus primarius | reverse complement strand
GTTGCAGGATAGCAGCCTTGTGCGTGACGTAGGCAAGCTGAGAGAGAATAAGGAAAAATACCAATCGAAAGAAACTCAAAACGGAACATTAGAAAGATATTCTAAAACGTACTGTTAATCTGACACTCACCTCTTGTAATACTAATATATTATTCTCCACTGGCATTATTGGCACTTTCTTCCTTTTGGTCACCATGGTTTTGTTTTGTCTCATGAGTTCTTCCAGGCAACGATCGCTCGGAAGGATTTTGAACTCGTTTCTATCGAGAACCTCTTCGATGCTCTTCTTGTAGAGTCGGTTAAACTTATTTTCGAAAATAGCTCGTATGTAGTGCTTAGTGGGTACTTTTAATTCTAGTTTCCTCGTGGGATCTGCGAACGTCTTCTCAGGATTCGGGAAAAGTTCAATGAATTTCTCAATGTCAAAGTTTTCTCCCGTATATTGTTTACATTGAGCGAATAATTGTTGTTGTCTGAAATTAATAACGATTCATTAACAAACGAGTCAAAAGTAGAAGGGAAGATGAGAAGGGAAGCTTGGCTCTTTCTTAAGGACAATGTAAAAGTATTTTATTTATGTACGTTAGCAAACTTAAGAGCATAAAGCACGGACAGCGTCGGTTGCTTGGGAATTTTGATGTGAAGAGAAGGGGAGACGGGCATCAGAGGAGAGAGCGTCGTGTCCTTGGTCCTCGTGGTCTCGCATAAAAAAATTCCTACTATTACAGAAACGTACTTATTCATCAACAACGTTACCCGAAATACTCATATTACGATTCCGTTATCCCTTTGGAACATGTGAACATTTTTACATAAGAACTCACCTTAGATAATCCTTCATTGTGGGATAGTCCCTACTCGTTCGACATTTTTCTATGAACTTGCTTATCGCTTTTGGATCGTAATTTACACGTCTACACTGATTTTCCAAGAACGTTGGGTCCACGTCAGGCAAGATTTCTTTGACTATTTCAAGTTGTGCTTCGTTAGAAATCTGCGGCGGAGGGGAAACTCCCGTTTGCTCTATGTGTCGCCTGGGACGGTCAGGATCTGATGGAGAAATAATGGATGGCATTGAACTTACATACTACGCGTTCAGAATTTTCAATTACTCACTCGCTAAAATTATTTCGACGATTTCTTCGAAGTCTTTCCATTGCTTCGCGTGGCACAACCCTCTTATATATCTGTGGCAGGTTTCGGGGAATACCTCGGTGAGGCGAGACGCGAGTCCCGGGTCGCATTCTAATTTTTGGAGTTTTGGGGGAGCTGGAATGGTGTCCACAATCGAAGGGCCTGCTTCCTTGTGGGCGAACACGTGCTTCTCCTGCACCATTTTTCTTTTAGTCGGCATGCCGATTTGGTGCGTGAGGGTCCTTGAAAATATCAAAAGTAAAATATAAATTCCAAGTTTATCGCAAGGTTAAATTATTTTGCTTCGTCATTCGTGTTTATTAAAATTATGTAGATTACGATTTTTCGAGAAAGTGGAAATTTTTGTTCACGTTGAAAATTGGCATAAAATGTAACAAAAAAGTGGATGTAATAAAGATCTTTCGTTTTATTTGGCTGACCACCTTCGATAGAAGCTAACGTATGAAATTTGAATTACGAGAGGAACCTACATACCTTTAATACTGCCTTTGAAGAAGTGTCATCTAAAGCAACGAGATAAATCCAAAACGAAACTTACAACTAAGTGAACCGAGTTGTTTTAAAGAGGTGAGACTTTCTTGTTTCAGTAGTTACAAAAAAGACCTGGTTTAAAAAGTAAACAGGACCGTTCCTTGAAAAATCTGTAAATTAAATATTGTGGTAATAAATGAAATATTCTAAGAAAAGGTGATGGGATTTAAAAATGCCTATTTAACATTAAATATTAATAACATCAAACGTTAAATGGCTATAATTATAATGTATATTTTTCTAAACGCTACTCCATTCAAATGTCTCGAGACAAATTCTACACCTTCGCTATAATAGTGAGACAGATGTGTACATGTGCGCGGTATGGCTGCGCCTTCGTCTAAGTCACTAACCATAAGTGATAGGGACGATATACGATATGTCACCTTTATTTACTTGTCGACAAGTCAAAGCAATTGCAGCCGAGTGATATTCATCGGTTTGGAGTTTGGGGTCATGATGTACGATTAGACTAATTGTGTAAACTTTGGGGATTAGTAATGGTACAGCTATTAGTTAAGAACGTTGTGAGATTCGGTGAAGAAAGATTTATACAATGTGTGTAAACTTTGGGGAAGTATTTATTAAAAATTTTGCGTCTTAATGTTCTCTTATCTCTATACAGAGTCTCGTTAAGCATGTTACTGGGAAATGATTATAAGAAAGTGCATATCTCCATAATTTTATGTAATCTTTAGGAATCACTCTTATGTAGTAGTACGTAGATAATACGAGTAAGTACATATAAATAGTTAATGTATGATTTAGTAGTTGATTACTAATAACGTTTGTGTGAAATTGTAAGTACACCCTCCCTAATTTTGTTATTCTTATTAATAATTTTGTATACTACACAATAGTGATACAGTGAAAGAGTCTATTTATGTGAGTAATGGCTATTCTTTGGGAATGTATCTTAAAATGATTCTATAGTCAACTGAAAACGAGACATGCGAAAAAATTATTATATGATTAACAAGTGTTCTAGTATATTGTACATTTACAATTTGATTTTTTATTATTAAATTTAAAACCGATCCAAGCAAATTATTACATTTTTAATTTTCATTCATATTGATGTGTACTTTTAGAACTAGTTTCATGTGTTATCTCAAGTAGTATCGTCGAGAACTGATTGGCAATTAATTACCAATTCGGAAAAAAGTACCGTACTGCTTGTTCACATTTGTACATTTTACATAATATTAAAATTCAATACAATTTTCTTTTCCTTTTTAAGGAAACCAGAGGAACTTCCTTAAATCACACTTGCTTCCCGATGGAAACGGGAATGCAAATGTGAATTATAATTTTATTCGATTTAACAAGGGAATGAATGATATATTTATTTCACGTTGACAGATGTCCAAAATGAGGCTCGGCCTATCGGCGACCTTGCTAATTTTGTACGCGATACCGCAATCGTTTTCGTACATAGACTACAACCTCCCGACTGACATCATGCCGATCCTATACGAACTAACCCTACGAATAAGGCCCGGATCAGAGAATTTCACAGGAAACTTAACACTGACGTTCAACGTCACCAAAGAAACCGACGTGGTGCAGTTGCACGTGTCACCGGACCACGTTAAAATCGGCGGTATCCTCAAGCTAGACGGAAACGAGACGAGCGATTGTAAGATAAACCACACCAGCACCGAAGGCGAGATCATAAAGATAACGTGCACCAAGAAATTCTCTGCGAGAAAACACAGGATGAATATAGAGTACTCCGGCAAGATCGCCAAAGATGGAAGAGGGATTTTCGAAAGTTCGTATCTAGAAAATGGCCAGCGAGAAATTCTCGTCGCGACCGATTTCAAGCCGATTTACGCTAGGAGGTTATTTCCGTGTTTCGATGAACCGAAGTTTAAAGCTCGTCTTGATATCACCGTTACACATCCCGGTGATTATACAGCTTTAGGAAATAGCCGGGTAAAAAGTGTAGGGAAAGGGCCCGGCAAAAAGTACGTAATGCCATTTTTCAATCTTTTTTTTTTTTAAATTAATAGAAGATTTTTTTGTGTTTCAAAGGAAGTAGTAATCAGAAACGTTCCTTAAAACTCCTCTTAACTTAAGTGGTGGTCGCGCCGGCGCAGCCAACAACACTCGGATATCCACAAAATTTACAGAAAACACTGTATACTGCTCGCAGATAACGTTTTTGGAGGTGCCAGGCGAGGAAAATGCATAAATTAAGAAATATAAATATTTAAACATTTCCAATTTTTGGCGAATGCCACACGCAGCTGCAAATATTTCGATTTATGGCGAATTCGCCACTTAATTTTCACATCTGAAAAGAATATGAATAGACATACCAACATTAATTATGCAATAAATATTGAAAGTCAGATTTCGTAGTCACAAACGGTCCCAAGAACGACGCTTTCGATGTTAAGGGATGATGATAATAAGATAAGTTGAAGTATCGTTTCTGAATACCACCCTTAGTTTCTAGAAGTTCCCAGAAAATTTTTAAATAATCCTCCTCATCGAATTATAAAATTTGTTCTAAATTTTAGTGAAACAACCACAGTCTTTCAAAGAACTCCGATCATCTCGTGTCACTCGTTGGCGTTAGTGATATCAAAATTGCAAAACATTGATTTTCTATATGAAGCATGGAATTTTACCATTTACACAAGACCTAGTGTCGTGAATTCTACTGGAACTGCTTCACGATATGGAAAATTACTCATCGACGCTATGAGCACATGGACAGACATATATTACTCGAGCATGGGTTTAAAAAAGATGGACTTCATAGCTTTACCCGGATTGGCCACTGAAGGTTCACCAAACTGGGGTCTTATTACATTTCAGTAAGTAACATTTGGGTAACGCTTTTTATTTATTTATGTTTCTAATTAATAATGTTTCACGAATTGTGGTGTCTAGCTTCCATTCTCCTTTATTATCCCACTCTTCCGGGTTCACCTAATTCTTTATTCCCCTTTCATTCCAAGTAAAGAGATTTTAGAGAAAAATGTTAATCGAAAATATCCCAACATCGAAATTACATTAGTAATTTTAACAAATATCGAAGATGGTCGTCGCAAATTTTTTTCACCCTGTATCTGCGAAATGAAGCGGTTTTTCAAAAATCGTCAATGAAAAAAATATTCTTAGAATAGGCCAAGGAATAACCCCTTAAATTTTTGCCACATGTTTACCAAACACCCTGTATATAGCCTCCAGGTTAAAGCCTTATCTTACCTTCATATATATATATATATATATATATATATATATATATATATATATATATACATTTACCCTTTAGGGAATCGAATCTGTTGGATGAGGAAGAAGCAACGACTGCCGTACATAAACAAGCAATCATAAGAACCATGTCCCGCCTTATAGCCCATCAATGGTTCGGAGGTCTTACGTCACAGGAGTGGTGGTCTGTCAGCTGGTTAGACGAGGGTTTCGCTACCTACTTTGAATTCTTCTTATCTGAAAAGGTAAACAGTATTAAACATCAAAAATTATTAACCTAAGGAATCGTTCAGAAACCACTCGTCTCTATTTCGAGGCATGTTTCAAGCCCCCTCCCCTTGATGAGAGACGCCTTAACTTTTCGTATGGATGGCGCCACCAGGTTTGCTCAATTTCAAAAAAGTAAACACAATCATATTTGTTAAACTGTTTTTCTAAACGATGTGAACAGCGGCGTAACAATACAGCAAGGGACAAAATCTTAAATACTCCCTTCCTACAAGTGGTTTAATAAAGATATATTTTCCCCCCACCCATTCTAATGAGTCGTGATTTATGAACGATCCCTAACCAGCGAAAAAAAAGTGAATCGGTAAATTTTTGTTTTATGTTTTACTTGAGCCAAGTGTACTTAGAGATGTATATTCATAAATTGCCGTTTTATTCGTTTTGGTGTTTACAAAGTTTTACAGTAAATATAGTATATTTATGCTTCCTCCAGTACTGTTCTGCACTTGAATATTTTCACTACATTGCTAATGCTCAATAATTTGCTGCGTTTTCTAAATTAGTCGTTGAACATGGTTGAAAGTAAATAATTTTTGATAACACTTAGTGAACTTATTTCAGGTGGACGATTTGAATCTGCAGTTGGTAGAACAGTTTTCATCAGAAGTATTCCATTTCGCACTCGAAGAGGACTCTTACATTTCTTACCCCTTATCGAAATCGATCAGGGAAGTTCAGACAAAAAGCCAAATTGAAAGTTCACTTGGTAAACTATCTCAAATAAAAGGTAGGATTTTAACTTGGTGACGTGCACTTTAAAAATCTGTTACGCGAAAAACTTATTTCATTTCATTCTGGTGTTGGTAATGCCACCTAGCGAGCGATAGCGACTCTTCCACTTCGATCACGTCTCCTATCTTACGTCAAGCAAGGATATACAAGGAACGCACAATTGTAAACTTCAGGTTAGTCCCATTGTACAACTTTTGTCATCATTATGGATAAGTAATGTCCTTTGCGACGTTGTACATTATACAGAGCGTTACACTGTCATTCCGTGAAAGCCGTTGGACGTTTCATAGAAACATGACATTCTTTTGCTTGGGGAGATGCTTGTCCTCGCCATTTTGTTAAGGCGGATATAGGTTTCGAGGAAAGCGTAGAAGCTTGAGTGCACTGTGTGTGGATATACAGAAGTTGCTCCATTGCCGTCACCTCCGAACTTCCCACGCACAAGGAAGTACGAAAGAAGAACTTGGGAAACGTGATAACGTTCATTTCTAAGCTTGCCAAGAATTATTTTTGGGGTACTTGTCAGAAACGTGGGTGGGACGTGAGAGAGAGAGAGAGAGAGAGAGAGAGAGAGAGAGAGAGAGAGATCATGTGGAGAGTCTCTTTCGCTCGCTAGGTGGCGTTACCGATACAAATATCGAGTCAAATCTACCTGCAGTATTTGATTAAAACATTTTTCTAGGAGCTAGTGTACTGAAGATGTATGAATACATTGTCAATGGAAGATTTGAAAGTGAAGTACAAGAATACCTAAGCGAAAAGTATCATATATGTCGATTTTATGTTTTATAAAATTTAATGATAATATTTCAGTCAATTTAACGTTACTAATCCCGATGTATTTTGTGGTGCCGAGGTGAATGGATGTGAATTTTTAGAACCATACATTTATAACTCCGGATATCCTTTAATAAACATTTCCATCGTAATCGATACGGAAGTTGGTGTAGATCAGGTGAATCATTAGATTAGTCATACGAAGATTTTAATGAAACAATTAAACTTAGAGATTTTAAGAAGTGACTCTCTAAATTACAGCTTCTATAGAAGTAGAAATATAAGATTATAACAATTAAAATGTCTTGGGATTCCAATGAAATACAATTTTAATTTACACGAATGTAACGTTGATGGAATTTTCAGGGAAAATTTGGCGTAATTAAAGACGACCAAACAGCAAATGTCACATGGTCTCTTCCAATTTTATTCACGACAGGAATTACAAACGATAGCGACCAGAATACGTTATCAGAAATAAGTATGTACACAACCGGTGAAAGTATGTTCTACATCGCCATAGAAAATGGATCCTGGATCGTATTCAATAACGGACAAACAGGTACCGAAATCGGTTCATCGGCTTTGCCGCGTTTTATAGAAATTTTATAGGTTTCTTCAGGGTGAATTACGATAGCATCCTCTGGTCGAGGCTGGTAGGCGCCCTACATGCGACCAACATGAGTGACATAAGCGAGTTCGATAGAGCCGCACTAGTCGATGACATCTTGAACATAGCCAGAACGGGATTAGTAGAGTACGAAATGGCGTTCGAACTGATAGATTATCTGAAGAACGAGACCGGATATTACCCTTGGGTGGCGTACGCCCGAGGAGCCAGTTATATGTTGGATCACTTGGTGGACGCCGAAACTGTCGAGTTATTACAGGTGAATTAGAAAATATATAGTAAATATACGGGTCATATGAACTTCGTTGCACGTCGCGCATCTCATCGTGCAATAAACATACAATTACTAACCGTTTTAAATGTTACCACTCGTTTAAAATGTTGCGTACGTTATAACCATTCACTGAACACAAAGAGCGTAGCAAGACACGATGGAGATGAGTAAGACACAAAAGAATACACAATACAACGCTGCTGTACGATGGGTTGCATAAGCAGGTGGCGTTTCATGCGTTCCGTGGAGCCGCCTGTCATTTGTCACTTATGAAATGGTTACTGTGCGAATCTTCAATAAAAGCTCTTATAAACACGAGGCCAATCTTTGTGACTAAGCATTTCTTAGTGTTTTACACCGAATGTTATTATTTTCCGTTAGTTGTCTCGGGAACGACTATTCGGGAATAATAAGTACTTAAGTTAAGGAAGTCGGACATATTAAAAGTTACAAATTAATTTTACAATTTTCTGGAAAATAGATTGTTTCAGGATGTGAGCTCCTATTATTTAAAAACCGCTTTCCCGGCCATGAATAATGGCATAGACGACGTTCATTTCAATGTGCTAAAAGACACAGCAATAAACGAATGGAAATGTGCATGGAACGATCAAGACTGTTTGAGTTACGTCAGGGAAACGTTCTCCAGCTTTAAACAATCCACGAAGTAACTACTAGACCGACGTGGTTGTTCTATTTTCTTTTATGTAATGGTTCTTTCAGTTTGTTAAATAATAATCAACGTTACTTGATTTTATGCAACGCCCTACGAATTACTTCTGATGTTGAGACTGATTACAATTTCGTGTTGGAATTGTTCAAAAATAGCAATTCAGCATACACGAGGAAGGTTGTATTGCGAGCTCTCGGTTGTACGCCAACAGATGAAACCCAAAACAGGTGAGATATCAAAAAAATATCGTACGTATAGGTTAATACAAAATATACTTAATTGAAGTACTAAAATTGTTGCGTGTTTAAACTGAAACGTTTTTAAGTAATGGCCGTGATTTTATTTGAAATTAATAGGTTTCTATCTGAACTCGTGGAATCTGCGATTGATAAGACAGAAGCTGGTGACATTATTAATGCACTTCTTGAGAATAGAAATAATGGCGTGGCGAATGTAATACAATTTTTGAGCGGAAATTTATCGACTTTGGCGGAGAAGTGAGTATAACGTATTTAAAATTTTATTGTAACTTGGCCCGAGGTTAAGTTCATAACAAGTGAAACCTGAAGTCCGTATAAATCTCCTACATATTTCTTAAGTGAATCAACAATCATATACTTTTATTTTTTCCATGACGCTGGAATATTAATTTTAGGTACGATGGTTACATTTCATTTCCTTCAATATTTATTGCAATAGCAAGGAAAGTGAAGGACGAGGCGACGATGGAAACAGTAAGTTTATTCAATCCCTAATTGTCATTTGCTTAAGAAATGATTGATCGAGATTTTTATGGTATCGTTAATATCTCACGTTGATTATTGGGGAAGGGGTATGGGTGTATCAAAGGGATACACATAACCAGAGTCGGTAGGGCGCGGAGTGACAACCTGGGGGTGAAACCTTATGGGGGTACAACTTTGCTCGAGGACCGTCGTTCGGAGCCCACGTTAAGCTGTAAGGCCTATTCAGATAGGTCTCAGCAAGCGAAAGTGAGATGTAAAAATATTAGAAGGAAGGAAGAATCTGATTATTCCATATATTTTAAACATGTTAGCGATTAAAACTAAAATGTAATTTGAAAAACCTTCTTAATTCAAATTTAGAACCACTCTGGCCTTTAAAAATCCTTTACCGGTGTAGCAGGTATACCTTCCCATGGGGAAATAAAGGTTCAGGTGAAAAGCCATGGTGGAATGTCTTGGAGAGGGATAAATTATCCCCTCAAGAAGAACACGTGGTTTGTGAACGATTCCTACGACTTGCAAAAATTACTTCATTAATATCACCCATTTCTGTTGCAGCTGTCACAACTTATCCAAAGTGCCAGTGAGATTTTAGGAGATACGCAAGAACTTCTCGAGAATTCTCGTAGATTCGCCAGTACTAACATACTTTGGGCAAAAACATACGGAGAAAATATTAAAGCCATTTTACGATCTATTGAGGTACCGGAGCGCAGTAACGATGCCCCCAGCATACATAATACAAATCTGTTGTATTTAACATCGAGCCTAGTGGCGAGTTTAAAAGTAATGTTAATATAAATATCATTTGAAGAAGAAAAATGGAATATTTTATTTTCTAAATAATTTTACAATACCGACATGTGTATAAAATTTAATGGATCATAAAGAAAGAATCCTTGTTCTCAGATCAGAATTCCTCGTTAATTTCTTCATTTTTAAAATTATCCGAATATTTCAACCATGTTGAATTTAAAGTCGTGTAACGGTGAAAAGTAGTGCTGATTTTTACTAGAACACATAGGTTCCCCTATCATATAAAATACTTTTTTCTTAAGAGTTTTGTAGCTAAATTCAGGACAAACAAAAGATATTTATAGGTACGTGTTAGTCAAAATTTTTGAATTAAATTTCAGCCAGTTCACAATTACCATTCACACTGTCATTTATATTTTATCTTATCTCCGCTGTCTACTGTGATTTATAATAAATGCAAATACGGCAAATTAATGTTTATTTGACTAATCTCACTTTTACCAACTGAACGCGCTAAAATAATATCGAATTTCGCCACGATGCTGTATGGCATGGCATTACATACCAGTTTTCGAACCGTTAATTGCCTGCAAAGAAATTAAGTAATTTGAGTGAGTGTAAAGATGGTTCAGGCGTTCGTTAAACCTGAAGAATCTAAAATATGGCCGCAAGTATTAACAATATTTGTAGGTGAGTTAACGAGAAAAGTTGAAGTGAAGTTTTACCTCCTTTAAGTAAATGTTTATGGTTAAAATTAACTGTTGTAATAAATACATTTACACGTTATTTACTGAAGCATCCGTATGTTTTGTTCTAACTATTGGTGTTACTAGAATGTACCCGGTGGCTCATCGAAAACTCACCCCCTCGATTTTTTCTTTTTCGGATAATATAGTGGAAAACGCTTAGATGCGTCGATTATATTTGTTCAGGGGATACATTTTTTCGGTACCTTCAACCCCGAAATTCTAAACGAACTGGTCGATAAAGTAATTCGTACCACTCTTTTTGTAGTGTGTTTATCCACGATAACCTCCGGAGCGCACTTTGCATGGCCCTCCCCGTTCGTAGTGAAGCTGAGCCAAGACAAGGAGAACTATTCCATCTCCGAAGACGAAGCCTCCTTCCTGGTGTACATCCATTCGCTGACGATACTCGTCTTCGGCGTGCCTGCGTCCAAATTGAACGACTCCATCGGGCGGAAGAGGACGATGCTGCTGATGGCGATCCCCCAGATCTCCTTCTGGATAATCACCGCACTCGCTAGGAACATCTACTGGTTTTACTTCGCCAGAGTCGTCTCCGGCTTGTCCGACTCGCTACATTTCAGTTCGGTGCCGATTTACATAGCGGAGATGTCCGAGCCGAAGGTCAGGGGATCCTGGGGGAATCTGGTCGCTTTCCTCATCGTAGGTCAATTCTGCGTCAATCTCATAGGCTTGAACTTCACCGCTTGGGAAACTTCGTACATATGCCTGCCTTTGCCGGTACTGTTCGCCGTGCTGACGTTCTTCCTGCCCGAATCTCCTTACTATAGTCTCATGAATCGACGCGACGAGGAGGCAGAGAGAGCGTTACGTTTCTTCAGAGGTAAGCGAGACGTGGGAAGTGAATTCGAGGCGATTAAGGCGGCGGTCGAGCGAGAGATGTCGGAGAAAAGTCGATGGAAGGATTTGATCTCGATAAAGGGTAACCGCAAGGCGGTGTTCGCCGCCTTCTTTCTGAGGTTCTCCCAACAGTTCTCCGGGCTGGCGATATTCCAGACTTTCACTCAATACATTTTCGAAGGCAGCGGTATGGAGATCAGCTCTTCGACGTCCACGTTGATCTGTTCTGGGATCTTCGGGATTTGTAGCTTCTTGTTCAGTTACGTCGGCGAAAAGTTGGGGCGAAGGAAGTCATACACCACCTCGATGTCGATATGCTCCTTCATTCTACTGAGCGAAGGAGTGTATTTTTACCTCGGCGAATACACCGACATACGACTAACGCAAGTAAACTGGTTCCCCCTAGTCGGTTTGGTCAGTTACCAAGTAATCGCCGGTACATTCGGTCTCCTGTGCATACCTACTTTGATGTCGGGGGAGCTTTTCCCCAGCAACGTCAAAACCAAAGCCTTCGGTATCCAACTGATTCTATTGGGCGGCTTGAACGTCATGAGTAGCGTTGCGTTCTACGAGCTGAATGCGTGGCTCGGCTTGACGGCACCGTTTCTATTTTTCGGGGCGATCAGCGTTACTTCGTCCGTCCTGACGGTCTACCTGGTGCCCGAGACGAAAGGCAAAACCTTGGAGGAGATCCAACAATCCCTTTCGAGCGAGTCGAACGGTTGAGAGATTTATTTAATGAATCGTTGTTAAACGTAAGAAGTAGGCGAATAGATTGTTTTCTTGGTTTAGATCGGTTTAAATGATTCCTTTGTTTCCTTCCTTGTTTGGTGATATGGTAATGGTGACGTAGGTGTTGAATGGGAGAGCTTTTGGCAAAGAAACTTTGACCTTAATACGTTTTTTCAATGTTATAATAACGAAACGAAGACAAAAGAAAGGTCGGTGATTGGTCCAAAGATACCGACTTTAAGAAGATGTTGCCGTCCTGGCTCGGTTGATTTTGAAATTGGCAGCACGTCAAAACGTCAGAAATTTTGTTTGTCAAGCGATTCACTCACGATGGAAGGGTTTAGAGTCCATAGAATCAGAAGGGACTCTTTGTTTAGTCCTGCTGCTAATTCCTCACAAGTGATGAGCAACCTTGGACTGATGCCCTGCCCGGCTCTGCTTCAGCCCTTATCAGTCAGCGAGAAAACTAAGATGTGCGCAATTGTCTAAGCAATTGCAATCGCTTGCTTGAGTCTGTGAGCACGTGAGTCTCTTTTGCTCCAGGTATGTCGCTAGCCTGACCTGGAAACCCTCCTTTACCGGGGCCACAATGACTATACAGGCGGAGCGAAAATAAAACAACTATTGATGCCATTTTTAGTCAGGCGAATCCTTGACTGTTATAAAACCATTTCTTAAAATTTTTCCGAAATAATTCTTGTGCGTCATCTGTACATTCATCTCCCTTCCGGCTTGTTCGTCACGCGTTTCGAGGTTACAACACTTACAATTCGTAATGGGCGAGATAAAACGATTAGGCTATTTGTAACGTTATTGTTCTTCGGTAGACGGACGATCTAAGTACGTTATCATTTATTGTATCCACGGAGATTTTCGTGGGCAAATATTTGTTATAGTATATTACGCTGATAACGAGAAACTACTCGCTATGATTTGCTACTCTTGAGTTTGTACCACAAGAGCGCTTCGGTGATCGTACAAGGATGGACTTCGAGGAAGAAGACGAGAGGGACATACATCCGCGCAAGAAGGCGAACCTATTTTCTAGGATTATGTTTCTGTGAGTATCGCTCAATAGAGGGAACTACCATCGTACCAGTTTAATCTCCCATCATATTGTATTGTACGTGAGTAGGTACAGCCTTTAGCCTTTAGAAACGAATGAAAACCCACATGGCATCTCATTGACTCAGAACCTATCGAAATATAAAATATCTTGGAAGACCGATCTTATTACAAAATTGCTATGGAGGTTTTGGATACCAACTATTGCTGCGTTTTTCAGGTTTACGGTGAAGCTGTTCTGGAAAACTTTCAACAACAACGAACTGGAAAAGAGCGACCTCTATGGAGTGCTGAGTAATCAGATGGCGCAGAATTTGGGGGAGAAACTGAGGCACTATTGGAAACGAGATATAAAGAGACATGGAAAACCTTCAATCTACAGAGTAATATGGTCCTGTTATGGGCACCAATATGTATTTTTGGGCGTCGTGCAGCTGTTCATGAGAACAGTTGTCGTGTAAGTTTATTATGGTGAACCCTAAAATTAATACCGATTAACTACGTGGTAATTACAGTACGAGTATATTATTCCAACTTATATTGCGCTGGGGATAATGTGATCATAAAGATATATGATGTAGCAAACATACCGTTTTTCTTCTTGAAAAAGTAATTGTTTTTAATTCTAATTTAGGATCAGTTGCTAATTCTAAAATTTCAAGAAATCTCTACCTTAACCCACTAGACATTAGTGAATAAACCATGGCGAAGTGTGAAATTTCCCCATCGGCATGTTTCAAAGCAAATTCAATTTGAATTTATTTCAAAATGTCCTTATATACCCTTGTTTTCTTCCCCTATAGTGTGTTGATCCCGAAGACCCTCTCGACCCTCATAACCTACTTCGAACGCGACTCCGGCCTCACTAAATTCCAGGCTTACATGCTGACTGCCGCCCTGGTGTCCCTAAACGTGGTAAACATCGTTTACCTCCAGAACTACCTCCTGTCGCTGTCCTACCTGGGGATAAAGGTGAGAACCGCGCTCGTCTCCCTAATCTACAGGAGGTGCCTGGAGGATTTCCCGACGAAAAGCGCGAGCTACGGGAACGTCATCAACCTAATCACGAAAGACGTGACCGCCTTCGAGGCCATAATATATTACGCCAACGATGTCTGGATAGGTTTCGCCCAGGCCGGAATCGTCTGCTACCTGATTTACAGGAAGATGGGGCCGGTGGCATTTATCGGAATGGGGTTCTTGCTGCTGGTGATGCCGCTCCAAGGTGAGACTTTCTATGGATATACTCAATAGAACCAACACCTCAGTTGACCGTGGTCGATGTAGGAAGAAAAATCCTACATCGACCAGGGCCTAACAGTCCTGTTCCCACCCCCTTCTCACCGAATAAGGTTAGATTTAAAGATTCAAATCACAATTTTTCTGTTAACTTTATGATAAGTAATCCAGAAAAATAATTTAATCAATAAATAATCAGTTGGGGAATAACGATAATAAAAACATTTTTGCTGTTTCAGTACTGGTAGGTAAATTGACCTCCAAATACAGACTGCTGTCCAGTAAAAAAACAGACGAGAGGTTACAAAAGCTACAGGAAACTTTATCGGATGTGAGGTTTGTCAAGATCAACGCCTTGGAGGACTTTTTCGAGGAACGTATAAAATCCACAAGAAGGTACAAGGATTCCAAGATTGTATCTCATCTAACTATTCTAGTTTTAATTGTGGACAAACCATCACAGACGATTAAGACCCACTCGTTATTCAATTATCCAAACTCTTCCTCTCTTCCCTCCAGCAAGGAAGTCAAGCTTCTGGTGAAGATGTTCCTGTCGAAGGTCTCGATACTGCTGATGGGCGCCCTGACCTCCAAGCTCGCCTTCTTCCTCCTGATCGTGACTCACGCCTGGTCGGGCGGCGGCGTGCCCGCCGAGCTGACGTACTACGTGCTGACGCTCTTCCAGAGGATCAGGCACGCCCTCAACGTCGCGATCCCGAAGGGTATCGCCGAATCGGCCGAGCTACGGGCCGCCGTCGACAGGATAGAGGCGCTCCTGACGGCCGAGGCGTCACCGAGGAACCCGCTCAAGAACTCGGGGAACATCTTCGAGGGTCCCCACCTGACGCTAGAGGACGTCTCCGTCAGGCTGGGGGAGAAGGACGTGCTCGACGGGATCACCGTCAAGTTCGTGGAGGGACTGACGACTATCACGGGACCTGTCGGCGCCGGGAAGTCGGTGCTGCTGAAGACTTTGCTCGGGAACTACGAACTCAAAGGTAAAGACACTCGGGTAGAAGGAAAGGTTCCTGCCCCCAAGACGATCGCTTCATGATCGACGTCGTCTTATCCTTTGTATTCCTCGTCTGTCCTCACTTTGTTTCCTGCTATCAAAAGGCCATGAGCTAGGTATATTACCCAAAGTTGATCTGATGAGGAAAATGTTCATTCCACTTATTGTTCACGCTTGTAATTCCTGCTTGATTCCTCCTTGTGTTGTGTTTAAAAGGTGGAAGCTTGATGGGGAACGGGATCCTGTCGTACGCGTCCCAGGAGCCGTGGATATTCCCGTCGACGATCAGACAGAACATACTTTTCGGCGAAGAGTACAACGAGGCGAGGTACGAGAAAGTCCTCAAAATTTGCTCATTGAGCCAAGACCTGGGGAATTTCAAAGAAGGTGAGGAGTTACATCCGCTAAAACATGATTATTAAAAATATAAAATACGTTTTAGGTGACAACCACCTGATCGGCGACAGAGGACTTAACCTGAGCAAGGGCCAAAAGGCGAGAATAAACCTCGCTCGTGCTGTGTACAGGAACAGCGACATCTACCTCCTCGACGACTGTCTCTCTTCCCTGGACCCACACGTTCAAGAGTACGTCTTCATCAGGTGCGTCAGGACTTTCCTCAGGAACAAAATCTGCATCTTCGCCACGAGTAACTTAGGCTTCCTAGAGAGAAGTGACGTGATACTCAGTCTGGAAAACGGACACCTAAGGCACCTCGATAAGAAAGCACTTACGGTCGACCAATTCACATTCCAGGAAAAAACCGATTCCAGTGTCGAGAAGCGGTACGAGAATGAAGAGGGTGATGAAACGAGTGAACTTTTGGGTAGAAGGGCTCTGCCGAAGAAAACTTTGTACGAAGAGGGGAAAGGTTCGGGGAAAGTCAAGTGGGAGGTGTACGGAAAGTACATCTCGTTCGGAGGGGGGAGCTTCACGTTCCTAGTTGTTTTGATATTTTTCTTCATGACTCATTTCACGAGAAGCATCAGTGACAAGACTTTAAGCGACTGGTAAGTACCTATTTCTATCACTTTACTTCCATTGATCGAATTAAGGAAAGGTCGTCTCTGCAAAAAATCCCGGAACAGCCCCAAAGGACACAATGAATTCTTGAATTGTACCTGAAACTCTTCCTGGAATTTTTGTTGGTTTTCCCTTTGGTCCTCCACTTCTGGTGCAATTTCATCTCCTACAATCACAATTTCCATTGAAGGGTGAACATAGAGCAAGGACTCACGTTGTTGAACAAATCCACTTTGGACTACTCCGAAGCTGTCGAGGCTAAATCGATGGTAACGACGTTATATTCGGCACTTACTTTATCTTCGGTGGGCCTTTCGGTCCTGACTGCCTACCTTCTCTTTAACTTCTCGAGGAGGGCGTCCAACAGACTCCACGACGTCGTCGTTAATAGAATCATCACGGCGACGATGAAGTTTTTCGACGATAACCTCCTGGGGAACATCCTCAATAGATTCTCCAAGGACTTCACCATAATCGACGAGCAACTGCCGTTCGTGCTATTCGATTTTTTCGAGGTGAGACGCTGATAATACAACTGCTGCTCTTATGTACACTCTTCCTAAAGTCAAGTTAAGATGCTTTACTTGGACTGGATAAATACAGACGGTTCATCCCAGTGGATCATCTTATTCCATTGAAGCGTTGGGAAATTTCGATTTTCTTTGCAAGGATGAGTAGTTTCAGGAGCAAGTAGGACTGATTTCGGGAAGAGTATACTTGCTTATTTTATGTACGTCTTGCTTCACTTTTTCGTGCTATTATCATAGGGAGGTTCTGAGACCAGTATTCTCGTTAGTATTAGTAATTCTGCCTAATGGTAATAGATATAACTAATAATATAAATGTTTCTAATGTTTGCAGATTTTGTTTGGACTCTCAGGCGTAATATTCCTTATCCTCTTGGTAAATACGATGTTCGTACTTCCGATAGTGGTAATGTTCGTTATTTTGCATCTCATAAGGATGTTATACATGCCGACTGGAAGAAACTTGCAGAGGTTAGATATAACAAGTAAGATATATACGCTTTCAAAGATTCTATAATTGCTACTATTTGCTTTGCTATCCTGAGGCAGTAATTTTTCCCACTAGATGCATCACTTATTCATATACATAAGGCGTCCCCTTCTTTTCAGCACGTAGTCCAATCGTGGGATACCTCAACGCTTCCCTGGAGGGTCTCACCACGATTCGAGCATTGAAAGCCGAAAAGCTGCTGGTGCACGAGTTCAGTAAACACCAAGACCTGCAGACCTCGGCGAACTACTTGTCCATTTGCTGTTCAAGGGCTTTCGCCCTATTCCTGGACTTAGTCTGCACCCTGTTCATAGCTGCGATCATCGTCAGATTCATATATTTCGATGCAGGTAAAGAAGGTCTCGTAAATGTAAGAGAATGTTACAATGTGCCCTTTTACTTTTCACCAGTTTAAGCATCTTCGTACTTTTGGTAGATACTTCCGTAGGGGACGTCGGATTGGCTATTACTCAGGCATTCACCCTAAGCGGCCTCGTCCAATACGGGATTCGCCTGTGGGCTGAAACGGAGACGAAGATGACATCGACCGAGAGAATTTTGGACTACGCCGAATCAGAGGGAGAGAAGAAACGCGTCGGGAAGACGCCTCCCGATTGGCCCTCGCTGGGCTCGGTGTCGTTCGAGGGCGTCTCGATGGCCTATCCGAACTCCGAGGGTTACGTCCTGAGGGACGTGTCTTTCCGTATACGAGGGGGAGAGAAAGTGGGAATCGTCGGCAGGACAGGTAACAGACACTTCCGGAAGGTCCTATCAAATTCATCTTAAATTTGCCCGTTTTCAGGTGCGGGGAAATCGTCGATCGTCTCGGCACTGACGAGGCTCTACCCGTACGACGGTTCGATCAAGATCGACGGCGTGGACGTGGCTGAAGTGGAGCTCGACTTTTACCGGCGCCGCCTCGCCGTGATCCCCCAGGAGCCGCTACTGTTCGCCGGCAGCGTCCGCGAGAACCTCGACCCTTCCGGCAGGTACGACGACGTCCGCCTCTGGCAGACCATCGAGAAGCTGAGGCTGACCGGTTGCGTGCCGAGCCTCGACTCCGAGCTGAGGCCGTCCGAGCTGAGCGTCGGCCAGAGGCAGTCGCTGTGCCTCGGCAGGGCCCTGCTGAGCGAGCGTAAATTGATCGTGTTGGACGAGGCGAACGCGAGCGCCGACGAGGAGGCCGAGGCGGCTTTCGAGGCGGCTCTCGGGGAAGTTTTCGCATCGAGGACGGTGATCGTTGTCGCTCACAGACTGGAGGCGGTCTCGGACTGCGATAGGGTCATGATGGTCGATGGGGGGAGGGTCGTCGAATTTGACAGACCACGGGAGCTGCTAAAGGACGAGCACGGCAAGTACCGACAATTGGCGCTCAAGACGAATGGTAATAGCTGAGGACACTTTGTGAAAAAAATGTATTTCTATGTATAATTACTACTGTAACTTAATGGAAGACAAATTTTTGCATAAATGCTTTGTGATATCCCCTGTAATAAAGACTTCCTGAAGACTGGCAGAAACATTTTACAGATTATTAAAGACAGCAGTTCGCTATGGTAATATGAGTGGCAATTAAGTGTTGACGCTGTGTCTTCAAAATTCATTAAACAAAGCCTAAGAAGTCTAAGAGAATTCCTGAACCTAATGCTAAGAGAACAAGTAAAGATCCTAAGAATAAATTTTGATACATGGGTAGAGACTATTTTAATTGAAGCTTCCTCTTCACCAAAAGCAAAATTTACCATGGCTTTTCCGTTAACTGGAGCCTCAATTTTGCTTCGACCACTACTTTGTCCAATTTTTTGACCACACGTACCTTTCTTAAGAGGAAAAAAATAATTAAACAGGCTAAGAAGTACTTATGCAACCATGATGTGTTGTCAGTTTCTTATGAATTTTCAGTGAAAAAATGAAAGTTTACATTGTTACATTACTACAGCGTCGTTTATAACTTCACCGACCAATTAAGAACTTAAAGCAATCTCCTCGTTAATGAATTAATGACAATACGAGAGCAATAAAGCACATTAGCATTAATACCAATTATAATCGATAACGAATAAGTCTATACATAGGTCTCGATTTTCAATCAATCACACAATGGTGTTAATAAACCTTCTTATCTGTATTCCTGCTCTCAGCAAACAACTTCATATTTTTTACTCTTATCGATACTTTCTGGAAATACTTTTCTATCAATTTTAGAGAACATTTAGTTACGCTTCCATCGTTGCATTTTCCTTAGGACGACGTGCTACGTTAACCGTTATCAAACAAGGTGTAATTTTACTTAATATTTACCGCCTTTAAAAATAGAACAAAACATTTTTCTATATATAATGTGGGTAACTTTCCACCGAACGTTTTTATCTCACATATCAACAATTGTGCTTTTTAATCCCTCTAAAGCTCTATCAAAATAGTAATAATTAATTAGCTAAACAAATAAGCATGACCAACGATTTATTTTCGCTTAATTTTGCCTTTTTAGGAAAATCACTCTTACTACTACGTTTAGTACCGATCCACTTAGTATAACTTGATTAAATTTTGTCAGTCAAATAGTTACAATCAAGACTAATTAACTACGAAAATTTAAATACAATTCGTTTAGGAATAAGACCGCCAAATGACGGAAAACGAGGGAAAAGTTCGAACGTGGGATTGGAACTTGAATACAAAAGTAACTTAAGTAGCCCGAAAACGGATCTGAATTTTTCAGCTTAAGTGTGTGTGACGTTGTGCTTCTGTGATTCGGCTCTCGCTGTGGGAAATTTATAGTTATATGTCGACATAGGGAAGAAAGTCTGACCGATCAGTAAACCTTATACTTATACATCAGGGAGAGTAACTGGGGGACCTATTTGTTGTTTTAAAAATTAATTTTAATTAAGTAGTTATTCTGTTAGTGGTCGAACTGTAGTATTGATTTTTGTAAAAGGGACACTAGAAAATAATAATAACAAAAGTTTAATCATCAAAATTTACGTAAAAAAGATTCTCTGGTGCATCTTATCTCTTGCAGAGTTAACATTTGTATTACCTCGGTATAAACAAGGAAATATTTGTTTCAACTAACAAAATTTCTAAGCCAAAACAACTTTCAAAATTGTCGAAATTCGCATATTTAACAGACAAACACCACGAAACGTAAGAACCAACCCTATTTTTTATCTCAACTGATATGCTCCCACATTGTTAAACGTATCTACGATTTGAATCAATATTGTCTTTGCCCCGCCGTACCTTCTTCCACCGCCTTTATCTTTCCTAATCGACGACTGATCGTCCGAAGACTGAAATGGAAACTATTAATAAACGATTTGGACTTATCTCCGATGAAGAGGTGCCCTCTCTTCCTTCATGTGCATTTACCACACCGCGAAGTTAGTGATTCGAATTTTTCCTCGCGTTTCGGACCGTCCGAGGAGACTCCGCGATTGAGTAAAAGCGAGTGCGCACGTACGAAATATTACAAGTAGAGTAATCACGCAGTACCCGAGTAAAAATTAGTTAGGGGCGGTTTATGATTTCGAAACGCGTGCCCCGTTCTACAGCGCAATTTTTGAAACGAAATTCATCACCGATACGTCGGTCGGGCACCCTCGGTTAAAAATTTTTCCTACCCAATCCCGCGTCGGTCTCGTATCTCCTGTTTGTTTTTCGCACTTACCTAAACTTTTAAGTTTCCACAGAGAAGCCTGATTCAATATTGAAAATAAGATCTGCTATTTATGCCGCCCGGCGGTTCGGACGAGAACCATTCGAAATAGGACTTCGGCTCCTGAGGAGCTCTCCAGGTGAGTGCGTGTAAGCCTTCTGGATATGTGCTTGGGATCAGAACGATAAGTCGCTTTAGAGGATTCGGACTTAATTATCAACCATGGATCATACCGAGAGGGAGAAACGGAAGACCAACCCCAGGGAAAGGGCGAACCTATGCTCTTTGATTACGTTCATGTGAGTACCTCCTTGATGATCCTTTAATTTAGTTCAAGACAATTCAAGCACTAAATTCTTCAACGCGACTCGAAATTAAGCTAAACCTACACCTGTCGCATTTATTTGCTCGGGTTACGTTCTAACAAATTCCAAAGACAGACGTTTGTTTTATGATAATTTTCTTAATCCTCGTGGAATTTTCTTACAGTTCGTCAGAAAGACGCTGTTTGACTTAGATTTCGCTACGTTTTCAAAAAATAATTCTCCTTTGTTAACCTGTCTTATTGTTTGCTTATTTGGAAACGTTTTAAGCTGAAGCAAAGGGGAAAAATTATCCTTGTGGCGCATCGTAAAATAGTAAAATGGGTTTAGTCGTTGGCCTAGAAAGATTAGGGGCACGTTTAATCTCTCATTGCTGAGTGGAAAGTTATTCAGCAGGGACATTATCGGGTTGAACTTTAGAAGTTTCTTTATTTATCACGTCGAAAAAGGCGAAAAAGCCCATAAGTTGAACTTGACTCAGTTTCGTATCGTAAGTGGATATCATAGACGCACTCGAGACACAAGTGCGCAGATGATTTGAAAATTTATAAAATAATGGATACCCTTTAGCTTGTAAGAAGTGTGACCGAAAAACCCACGAATTTCCCGACTATAATCGCGCATTTTCCGACCGCATCGTACTCGTGTGAGCCAAACCAACTGACTATAAATGTCATTGGAGAACCCTGAATTTTCCGATTTTCGCCATTGTTGATCGCGCATTTTCCGACCACACCGTATTATCGGGACTATAACCGACGTCGGAGAATTACAATCATGCATTTTCCGACACAAAATCTTTGAGAAATTATCGAAATATCAACGTAATAACTCAAAAAACTTAAAAATTGCAATTTACATTTTTGTAATCGGAACTTCTGTTAAAATAATTGCTGGTAAAAGTTTCTACGATATAAATTAACTGATATACTTTTGTAAAGTAGTAATTCAGTCTCTTAAGTAGTTCTTTTATTAAGTTTCTAAATATGTTTCTGATTAATTGTGTTTTCAGGTACACTGGCGGCCTGTTCAGGAAAGCGTTCAAAAACGACCTGGAAGAAGAAGACCTGTACGAGGTGCTCTCGAAGTGCAATTCGAAACGGTGCGGAGACAAATTACAGATTGAATGGATAAAAGGGCACAAAAATGACAAATCCCTGTCGATATACAGGCTGCTCTGGAACAGATACGGCCTCAGATATATTCTCACCGGTGTCGCGTATCTAATATGGAAAACATTTCAGAAGTAAGTACGAGGAGGGAATCGTTTAAAAACATATTACGCACCCTCGTATACGACGCGCGTTGTAATGAACTTCTATGTTAGGCGAATTGAGGCTCTCGTTTTTTACGTCGCCAGTTTTTAGGAACACTAACAAGGAAGAAACACTTATTATCAGATTTAAAGTACAATTACCTTGTAATTACCGAGATTATTAAATTAGATTTTAAGTAAGTAAATACATTTGATGCAAACTGCTGTTTCTGGAAATTACGGTAATAAGGTCATTTTCATAATTTTAATCAGATTTCACGAGTGTGTCTTCTACGAGGAGATGTCGAATGTGCCAGTAAAGATGTTTCTGATGTGGTGACGAAAAACATCCACGGGAAAAACCCTCTAAATCCGCCTCATTTAAGGCTCTTATTTGATTATCATACTTTTGCACTGAAATTTTCACAAATCAAGGGGGACTAACTCAGAGGCCTACCTTGAGATGTACATATTTGGCCACGGATATCAATGTAGTTTTAGGCATCTCGTAAGTTTCACGTGCACAAAGCTCCCCTTTTATATATTTGGTTGCACCGTCACTTTTCCTCTTATAATTTCTCGACACGATCTTGAACGGCTCGCGCTCCAGGGTTTCCCCCGGGAGCGACCCCATGGTCAACAGTACTTTAGAATGGCAACGCCTTCGACCCCTTGTCGCTCCCTCTCTTCTTCCCATTTGCCTCAACTTGACCCTTCCTCGTACCCAAGTGGATAGGTTACGTTTCCTCCCCAGTAATTTTACTCAAAGTCTACCGTTTCAGCATAACCGAACCGTGGGCGATAAGCAACCTGGTGTCGTACTTCACGCCTGGCCAGACTAGGATAACGAAATACGACGCCTACCTGTACGCCATCGTGATCTTCAGCATCTACCTGACGGGTTGCCTATTCCTCCACAACTATATAATCTGGGTGCTGCAGCTGGGCATCGAGATCAAAACCTCGTTCGCCTCGATGCTGTACAGGAAGGCGTTGAGGCTGACGCCGTCCGCGATAGCCGACATCAGCCTCGGAAACATCGTCACTCTCATCACCAAGGACGTGTACACGTTCCAGATGGCGGTATGGATCATTAACGACACCTGGATCGGGATAGTCCAGACGTGCATCGTCTGCTATTTGCTGTATCTGAGGATAGGCGTCATGTGCTTCATCGGGGTCGGGATCTTGATCATGGCAATGCCATTACAAGGTAAGAAAAGTACTGTAGGTAGTAGAGACCCTCTGCAAATGGGTTAATAGTATGTGTGTACAAAATCTGGTTTTGCATTAAGTCGCTCATAAACACTGATGCAGCATTTTTCTCTGTGCAGTTTTCATGGGCAGGTACGTGAGTAAAATGAGGTTATCAGTCGGAAGAAGATCGGACGAACGTCTGCAGGTGACGCAGGAGACTCTATCGGCCATTCGCATAATCAAAATGTACACGTGGGAGAAGTTCTTCGGGGAGAAAATAAATGCTTCAAGAGTGTAAGTAGAACCTATCATTCCTTTTTACTTTTCTGAGTTGTCCTTACTAATCCTCCTCCACGGATCCTTACTAAACGAACATTTTACTTTCGTTCAGGGCCGAGATGAACAGCATGATCATGGGCTTCTACCTCAAGATATGCATAGTGATCCTGGGCGTCCTCTTCTCCAAGATCGGCCTCTACGTCCTAATAATGGCGTACGTTTGGTCCGGCGGCACCGTCGATCCGCAGACGATCTTCTACATCCTCTCGATCTTCAAGGAGCTGAGGACGACCATAGGCGTGCACATCCCCTACGGCATGGGACGCGCGGCGGAGTTCTACTCGGCGATGGTGAGGGTGCGTAAGGTGCTGACGGCCGAGGAGCTGCGCGTGAAGACCGGCACGGACGTCGCGACGGACAAGCCGTCGATCGAGTTAAAGGACGCTACGGTGCACCTGAAGGAGCACGAGATCCTGCGCAGGATCTCGCTGAGGATCGATTCCGGGTTGACGCTCGTCACGGGGACGGTCGGCTCGGGGAAGAGCACGCTGCTGAAGGTGATGCTGCAGGACTTCCCGCTCTCCGCGGGCTCGGCGACCACGAACGGGCGCGTCTCCTACGCGTCGCAGGACCCGTGGCTCTTCCCCTCCTCGATCAGGCAAAATATCGTCTTCAGCGAGCAGTACGACGAGAAAAGGTGGGAGCAAATCGACTCAAACATGGAAACTGTATGAATACCGGACAAAGAAATAAGCTTTTTTGAACATCACAACTCACAGAATTTCTTCTTCACTTGTTAATGCCTTTAACGTTAACCGATGTACGAATGTACGCAGCGGATATTTGCGCCTGATGCGCAGCCCGCTGTCTCTTTTCTTTGGTGCTGGATTTCTTCACGAAAATTCTCCCTTATAACCCCTATTTCGATCTTCGCAGGTACCAAGAAGTGATCCGAGTGTGTGCCCTCCAGTACGACTTCAACCTCCTCGAGAACGGCGACCAAACCATCGTGACCGACAAGGGCCTCAACCTGAGCAGGGGCCAGCAGGCGAGAGTAAACCTAGCTAGAGCCATTTACAAGGAGAGCGAGATCTACCTGCTCGACGACTCCCTCACGGCGCTCGACGCGCACGTCCAGGACTTCATCTTCAACGAGTGCATCAAGACATACTTGAAGGACAAGATTTGCGTGTTGGTCACGCAGACAGCGAATCACATCCGGGAGGCGGACAACGTGGTGATCATGGACAAGGGGCACATCAAGTCGTACGGCAGGCCCGACGATAAGATTATCAAAGAGGTGGTGGATTTGGTCGTCGAGGACGACGATCTGGAGAAGGAGGTCGTCAACATGACGAAGGCCGCTGGGGCGAAGGAGGAAGATGAGAAGGCCGACGAGGAGACGACGTTACTGGAAACGGAACAGACGACGAAACGGAAGATATACCAAGAGGTGAAGAAGAAGGGTAAAGTCGACTGGTCGATTTACAAACGGTACCTGCTGTTCGGTGGCGGGATCTTCTTGATGGCATTCAACGTGCTGCTGTTTGGGCTCGCCCAGGCGACCGACAGCTACTCGGATCAATTGCTGACCAAATGGTAAGCGTCTAAATGAGCCAAAGAAAAATTGAATTTTTCCTTTTTTCCTTAAGGGGCTTAGTAAATCCTGGATTTAATCTCCTTCGATCTCATCTCCTTTCTTAGCGATTTTTATTGATTGTAGTTGGGGTGAAATTAACCTGCCACTCTGTAAGTTAAAACCGACATTCCAGGGTCGACCTGCAGCACGACGTTCTAGTCCTGCGCACGAACCTAACGAAATACGAAGTAGAAAATCACGGAGTCGAGGGCTGGAAAAGCAACGACACAAACAACATAGTCGCCAGGAGCGCTCCTTTCGATCTACTCAACGGGTCGTCAAGTAGCAACGCCACCGAAGACTTTTCGTCCACTAGCAGCACCATCGCTCAATTCCTCGCTTATTCCTCCACGACAGTCTCACCAATACTCGTCTCCTCCACTGGCACGACGGCAGTAACGAACTTTTCCACGGAGCAGCCGAACATAGAAGCGTTGCTGGAGGAAGCGGTGTCGAGGGAACAAGGCACCATAAGGTTATATTCGATAATGATCTTCGTATCGACGGCCTGCGCGATGATAAAGACTTACGCCATCTTCGACTACTGCAGGAGGGCGTCGATCAACATCCACAAGGCGATGATACACAACATAACCGACGCCGTCATGTCGTTCTTCGACACGCACTTCATCGGTAACATACTCAATAGGTTCTCGCAAGATTTGAACAACATCGACGAAGTGCTGCCGTACGCCTTCAGCGAAGTCTTTAGGGTGAGTGTAGGGAAACTCGTCAAAAAGAGAAACTGCTTTGGCGAAGGTTGCTTAAAGGCCTGTACTCCTATAGAGTTGCGTACGTATGCTCATCGCCTTAATGGGCTAGACCATTCTTAAACCACTCCTTTCCGACTAGGTAATCTAGGTAAAAGACTCGTAATGTTAATTAAATACACAGCTACAACAACGCTACTTTCTAATATGTTTTTCGTTCGTAGGTGATGTTCTCGGTTTGCGGGATAATTTCCCTGATCACCTTAGTCAACAGGCCGTTCCTCATATACGCGCTCGTATTCATAGTGTTGTTGTACTTCTTGAGATGGCTCTACCTTCCGACTGGGAGGAGTCTGAAACGATTGGAAGCGTCCAGTGAGTTAGAGACCTTTCGTTCTCCGACAGTTTCTTTATAGTGCCTATGTTTTAGCCCGCAGTCCGATGATAGGCCACCTGAACGCCTCCCTAGAAGGCCTCACGACGATTAGGGCCTACAAGGCGCAGGAGATCCTCATCGATGAGTTCGACAGGCACCAGGACCTCTACACTTCGGCGCATTACACGTCCGTGTCCGCCTCGAGGGCCTTCGGACTGTTCATCGATTTCTTCTGTTCGATGTTGATCGCCTCCGTCGTCATCAGGTCGCTATTCACGGACAAAGGTGAGCAGATCCTAAATTCTTAGATGCTTCCACTCTTTCACTGCTTCCTATTACTTTGCTCTCTCTTATTCGCGACGTTGTCAAGTCTAGCAAGAGAATTCACTTGTAAAATTAGAGTGACACTTTCTAGCTAGTCAATTCAGCAACTTCCCGTAAAACGTCCTTTCCTCCGCAGACACGACGGCCGGCGGCGTGGGTCTGGCGTTGACGCAGGTCTTCATGCTGGCCGGCCACGTCCAGTGGGGAGTCCGGCAGTGGGCCGAGATGGAGAACCTCATGACGTCCGTCGAGCGGCTGCTCGAGTACACGGAGATCCCGTCCGAGAGCAAAGAGGGCAGGGAGTTGGAGGAGTGGCCGACCGAGGGCGCCGTCAAGTTCGAGGAAGTCTACCTCTCGTACAACAGCACCGAGACCGTCCTCAGCGACATCAACTTCGAGGTGGAACCCAAGCAGAAGATCGGCATCGTCGGCAGGACCGGCGCGGGCAAGTCCTCGATCATATCGACGTTGTTCAGGCTGTACGAGGTCGAGGGCAGGATACTCATCGACGGCGTCGACATCAAGTCGCTCTCCCTGAGGTTCCTTAGGAGGAAACTGGCCATCATCCCTCAGGAACCGGTATTGTTCACGGGCACGGTCCGCTCGAACCTGGACGCGTTCGGGGAGTTCACCGACGACGAGCTCTGGACCGCGCTGGACCGCGTCGGCCTCAAGAAGGTCATCCCGAGCCTGGAGATGCCGATACTCGGCACCAGCTCCACCTTCAGCTCAGGCCAGAAGCAGCTCATATGCCTCACGAGGGCCATCTTGCGGAAGGTTAAGATAGTCATCCTCGACGAGGCATCGGCAAACATGGATCACGAGACCGACGCTCTGTTGCACCAGACCATCAAGGAGAACTTCACGGACTGTACCGTGTTCGCCATAGCCCACAGGCTGCATTCGATATTGAACTGCGACAAGGTCATGGTGTTGGACAGGGGGAGGATAAAGGAGTTCGACGATCCGAGGGTCCTGCTCAAGAATACGGCAGGGATGTTCTACAAAATGGTGGAACAGGCCGGACTGATCAATTATTTACAGTGAAACGTCGCGAAATTTGTCATTGTTTTGGATATTGTTTAATGAAATAAAATGTTCCTGGAAAGCCTCCACGAAGAAAAAAATCTCTGAAAATCGCATTAACTAAGAACCTCAGTTAAACCCTCTTTTTCTTGAACTTAAGCAACACAACCTATAAAGATTTTCGAGTGTAATGTAAAGTAACCCTTTTATTGCTAATTTATTGATCGTTCTTTTGTTTTATTCGATGTATTATTTATATGCATTGCAATGTGTCTACGAAACGTTGGAAAATGGATTATCCAAGAAACTTTCTACAAGAAAATATTGTTATACTGAATTGGATAACAATAATTTTTCCAGGAGATTTCGCTTAATGAAGTCAACAGTCATAAGCGAACTTATACCACTGTTGTGTATGTTGGGTTGCCGGGAAGTAAGGGGAAGGTATTTTGAGAGACGCGGGAGAAGGGTTTAAAACCATTTGGAACTTTTCTAAGCATTGGTGAATACGCCAACGGCATTATATGGGCGGTGCAAGAATTTCGAATTCGCCATATTGTAGCATAGATTAGGTATCGTCAATAATAAGACAACTCTTTCACCAAAATTGAAGAAATATTCTCGGGTCTTGCTGTCATTACATCCTTTAGTTGAAGAGATCGCCGCATGCATTTGCAATATTTTGCGGCTCTAATACTGTTTACTTTGATGCATATCGCCTGGGATTTTTGATGTAATGGGATTCTTCAAGTGTACATAGGACCGAAATTGTTCAGTATTTTCAGCTACAAACTCCTGAACGTTCTCAATGTACTTATTATATGCATTTTTCCGAGGTACGTTTATGTCATAGCTGTACTTAGCTTATAGTTTAATATCACTAATAACAGAAGGATAATTGAACCAAGGAGAATAGGTATGGCTAAATTGCTTCGAATATCTTCAAAGCAACATTTATATCTATAATACTCAATGGAAAATCCCAACTTGTTTCATACAATTTTCATATGAAGGTACAGATGAACCTTTTTTCTTTTGTGTGATATTGAAAATGCACTTTTTTCAAACTTTGATCGTCGTATTTTTCACAGGGTGCGCTCAAAAAATCCTGCACGCAGGCGCTCGCCGCCCTAGGAACGGCGCCGATCGCGCTGTACAAGCTTTTTATTACCTCGAGATGCCTAACGAGGATTTATCCACAATTACAACCCCCTCTGGCAAAAATTACTCTCGACTAGATTTATGTTCAGCTCCCATACCCCAGGGCACCGTGACGAATCGCCTCATGATAAGCAACGATCGCGTGCGTGCGCTCAGTCGCGATCCGCTCGTCGTCGTGCGCGGTGCCACTCTCTAAACCTAAATTCGCGTGGGGGAACACACACTGTTTTCCCGATTATGTTGCTGCAAGGCTACAATGAGAACCAGGCGGGAGCCGCGAGCCCTGCCCCCCAGGCGTCCCGTGTCCCCGTCGGGGGGCTCCTGGACTCGCCGACCCTCGCGAGGGTCGAGAGGGCCATGCTGAGGCACGACGAGGGCGCCAGGAGGCAGGGACAAGACCTGCTCAGGTCGCAGTACACCCAGGTGAGTCTCGCCTTCGTTCCCGAACGTCCTCGACGATTCATTCACGCGGAAGGTCGTCGTCGTCAATGGCCCATTGATGCAGCCGACGGCGGGGAGGGTTAAGGGAGGTTTTTGTAAGGGGTGAATAGATATTACGAATTTCTTGACGTTACCGGTGGTTTGGGAAATGGGAATTTACCGTTTGCCGGGTGGGTATTGTTTAAAGAAGAACTAGATATACAGGGTGTCTCAATTTTGCCGTACGCGGAAATTAGTTTCATAACTTCTTTACTCCAATTTTAAGGAGACGTGCAGTTTCCAAAAGAAAATTAGATTAACTGAAAATTGTCAATTAGAAAAATAAGCAAAAGGTTCAGTAACAAGTAATTAATGAAAACTACAATTAACATCGTAATAAAGGATGGAATTAGGAATTATAAATGAATCAACCAATCCTTCAGGCTGCAATTTATAAATCCACAAGAGGTCTCCTGTCAACTTGTGAAAAATTAAATTAATGTTAATTATTTAATGAGGATGTTTTAAATAATTTCATTTTGACGAAATCAATTAGGGACACCCTGTTTATTAGGGTTTATTCGATTCATCAAAAATTCTATTCAAAGCTCTCATTCGGCCTCTGTCAACGCCGCCTCTCTGGTTCATATCCATTTTGACAGGCTGCTTAAACAGAGACGAATGGATGTTTTTAGTAGCAAAAGCATGTATGTATTTTCCAATAAAACTGCTTAGCAATTTGTTTATATTTCGCAATTTCCATACGCCTAACGAGCCAACGAGCCGTCGCCGAATTTATATCCCAAATGAGGAAATTTTGCAAATCGTAAAAATCGATTAGAGGCGAGTCTCAATGCGAGGATATCCTGCTCGCGTAAAAGGCCGAAACAGAAATAATACACCTGCGTTAATTAATAGGTAGTCGTAAAACGTTGCGAAATCCCGCCTATTCGTTGCTCAAAACGACCGAACGATTACGATAAAGAACAAATAATGGCGGAATGAGTCAAATTAAACGAATTTCTCGCAGAATTCGCTGACTGGTTTCTTAAAATATTGAAAGTTATTCGCAATTTACTCGTTAGATTTCATAAAAGATTTATCATATCGATATGAAATCAGGGACGTTCCCCACTTTCCAGATCTCGCCGTTATTATTCGCTAATTGTTCCATCCACGATGATTCGCTCAATAGACTGGAAACTGGAAAATCGTTCAACACTTTCCAGACATCACCTCGCGTATAAAATCCGGCGCGTCACCTTTTCCAGCGAATCGGGGAATTCGGTGTATCTGATCTATCTAAATATTTATCTGACTGATTGTGCGAGATTCGGGAATTTTTGATATCCCGGAATTCCGATATCGTAGCTTGAATCGTCGGATAGTTCCAGCGAATATAATCTAATATGTAACTTTATTTTCATTATGATGAAATTGTCTAAAATGGTTTAAAACAATCTTATAATTCCCTATATCATCGAAAAATTGGAATTTTCTATTCTGAAACTTCTGAAGAATTTCCAAGTTTCCTGAAAAGTCTAGGGAAGACCATTTCTCGCCCTGAAATTGTCTGTAATGATTCTGAACAAACCTCTATCTTTCCAATTGACTCAAAAGGGCAACTGTTAATCTTAATATTTTTGAAATGATTCTCAGCAATCTTAGTGCAATTTTTCAATCTGAAATTTCAAAAAACGCCCTGAATAGTTTCCTAATTTTCTGAAAAATATAGAAATAACCGTTTTTCTAGTAATGTTTCTGAATAGTTTCCCTAAATAATCCTCAAGGACAATTGTTAATCCGGAAATTTCTGAAATGGTTCTGAACAGTGTCCCGGTTTCCTAAAATATCCAAAAATGATCCTGTTTTATCCAGAAGTCGCCTGAAATTATAATTTATTTATCCTGAAACTGTCTGGAATGGTTCTGAAAAATTCGTAGCCGCTTAAATTGTGCAAAAAGGAAAATTTTCTTTAGATGTTCCTGAAGGATCCCCTACTTCCCTGCAAAATATGAAAATGATCGTTTATGATGGTTCTAAACAAATCTCTATTTTCCTAAATAATACAAAGGAGTAAATTTTGTGCTTATTCAAATTTTTCATTTCCAAAAATCCACTATTTTTGGATTTTCCAATACGTACCATATATGTGCAAATTTCAGAAGGGTGCATAGTTGCTAGATGAATGGTAAGGGCCGCACAGAGAAAAAGAGAGAGTAGGGACTAGCCATTCGACTTTATACAAGAATATCTATATACGTATGCTTCCGTGACGCGTTTTGGTGTCGTTTTTTCTCGATTCACTCCTCTCGCCGAGAGAAAAATAATGGTATCACTTGTGGCGACATAATTTGCAGTCTGGTAATTTCTCCACCTCTTTCAACGCTCCCCATTATTTTATCCCCCAGCCTGGAAAGAAATATATTCCGACCTCCGCGCCTTTGAAGATGAAATTACACGAATTTGCAACACGAACTCATACGTTTCACCTCTCATTTGATGAATTTGAATAATCTCGGATCCGTTAATTCCGCTCTTTCCCTCTCTCTCTTTCTCTCTGAACCTCCCTACACCCATCCCGTCAGATCTGCATTTCGAAACCTCCGATTCTTACAACAGACGGACGAATTTATTTTTATTTATAAATGTGACAAAAAGATGGGTTCATCGTAACGTCATTCAATGCTAATAAGGACGCGCGAGCGGTTCACGAATGTTAATGGCGTTGATTGTTCCTAATGTTTGGGTGAATCATGGCCGTTTTACGCATTCGTGAGACGCCGCGGGCGACACGCTTTACTTTATTGAATTGCTCGAAAAGTTTTACGTTTCCTGAGCTGCAATTCGCCTTACCAACGTTCATAATTCGTATTGAGTTCGACCATATGGACACGTCATATTGCGAACCTGCGGAAGTTTATAACCCACGCAAGAATGACTGTCGTACCAAGAGTCATCACAAATGATTTAATAGAAAATATTGCAAAATTCAACATTTTCACTGAAATTTACTTAAAATTACCATTTTTGGTTCCAAACGAAACTGTAGAAACCACCTGTTGCCCCATAGTCAAAACTAAGACAGGGCGTTTCCTATTAACATGCTTATATTTAAGGAGGTAGCTCTTGGGTATATTTTGAGAATCGTAATTTTCCACAATTTTGTTATAACCTAGTCGTTTTCCGAAAGCGAAGTTGCCAATAAATAATCGAACAAGGACGAAAATACGGTTTTTCAAATTTATTTCTTATCTGTTTATGCAGCCTGTTAAACTGGATATGCAAGAGAGAAGTTGTAAGGAAAATTGTACTATTTTTACTACGTATTATTTTTGTACTATTTTGTATTATATTATTACCGTATTATAGTACTATTTTTGTACTACGTTCCACCTTTTCGGCCCTACCGTTTATGTGTTATAAAATCATGCGTGGACGCAATCACAAAGTGTGACGTTCTTGCTTAATTTCATCAGAGTAAACCACTTGTCGCTGGTAACTTCCACACAGGTTCGACTTTCTCTTCTTTCGTCTTTTCCTTCTTATCTCAGCGGAGAACGTAATGCTCGGATAATTTCTAAAATCCCATGTAAACGATTCCTCTGTAAATTAGTGGATTATTCTTGTTCTCACAAAATGGTGCACTTAAGGCGAGAAGTAATCGGTTATAATCGTGGCCGTTAGTATAATCTTGATTTCATTAGGTGTCACAAACTGTTAGTAAGGTGATAAAATTGGTGATGTGTCATCGTAAAACTTTTTCATATGAGACACGCACTTAAAATCATTTCCAGTTATGTTGGTGAATAACAACAAATTCAATTTTAGAGGGACGTTTTGGAGAAAATTGTGAAAATCCAAACATTCTCAAGACTAAAGGGCCCTTTAGGCCGAATTTAAAGAAATCGATAGCCGTAATTACAAAAAAAAAATAATTAATACTAATTACCTACAACAATACGTACATATAAACATTGTACTAAAAATTTTTTCTTTTGAAAACTCGTACTTGAAAATTTACGCTACTTTAACAACCATTTTCAACTGTTTGTTGACTATCGTCACAAAAATGTACTGAAACCGTCGAGAAAACCTGCATTACAAAGATGTCACGAAATTCCTCACGACTCTTAGAACCTGTGAAGTTTGTGATTATTATATTATGTGCTTATGAAAAATTATGAATAAGAGTGTACTTTTCTCATAATTATTTGATTCGTCTGCCTGTCTAATAACAAATATTTGGGAAACGTCGTGTAATCAGCTAGTTTCCCATAAAAGGCACGTCACTGGTGACATGTGGGGTCCCATTGAGCCCTGGGCTTCGTTTTAGATTAAACGTTCCGTATTTACATTACAATACGGACGTGTCTGTACATATCACGTATGTTAGTGAAGATGGATCCACTTTTTCTTTATTTAAAACGAACTTAAATTTGCATACTGGATGAAAATTCGATGCATTCCTAAATAAAACCGACGTTTATACGACCTGTCAGTTCATTACGATGACGTCTACACCAAAGGTTTACGTAACCTTCGTGATTTCTTTTGCAATATTTTTTCGTTACCGCCTCGATTAGACAATATGTACAACGAACGGTACGCGTAAGTACGTCAATGTAAAACGATGACTCATCCAATTTAATATTACTTCTGCTGACCACCTTGACCACATTTTTTAATCGCCATCATCAAGTATTGACTCGATGTGTCGAGACTTTGAACAGGTGCGTGAATCTAACGGCTTAAGTCAAAACTTGAAAAAAAAAATAGTTTAAAAGTGGAAGAGAATTGAATAATTACTCAATGACCTTTTGAAATTTAACTAGGAACGTTTTTTGGAATTTTCCATATATTACGGTTGAAGTAGATATTCTATGACGATTCGGGCCCCCAATTCCGTCCATAACCTCACTTTTGTCATAGCACCCCACCCGCCTGCGCAAACTTCACATAGAACTTACAGAGTTGGCGCATCTAAAGCACATAACACAAATCTCCGATAGATGTCGTAGTGATTGATGTAACAGGATTCTACTGAGGGCATGTTTAAATCCGCGTTGTTGATTGGTTAACGTACAAGCTTAGAGCCATGAATCAAGCTTACGATTCGTCCATTTTTAAAAGCTCAAGAAGCTTTCCTTTCGACTTTTACACTGAATTAAAATGGTTTAATCACTCTATCGGGAATTAGACACTCCCTATCATCCCTTTTTTCTGACCTGGAGCATCTTCAGCCCGTGCCTCGTGGTCTCTGTGGTAACCTTCGGGAAGTACAGCCTAGGGTCTTTCCTATCGAGCTTGACGAAGGGCTCGATAAACCAGCCATACCTGCGACGTGAGGAAGAAAGGATTATAAAAATTTAAAGTAGGAATGGTCGAGTCGAAATACTCTTGGTTCACTGTTTCCGGCCATTCACGCTTCTGTTTCGGTGTGAAGTCCCTGGCCCTTTTCAAGTCGAGCACGATTTTAGGGTCGAAGTCCTCATCGGTTTCGTTCTTTGAGTAGAACTTCGCGGTAATGGCGGTTTCTAGAATTTAGTTAGGGATAAATGAATCGTAACGTAGTGGGTAATTACTTTTGTAATTGGGGGTGTACTTGTCGTAAATGAAGAAGTACTTCTGGTCCAGCTTGCATCGTTCGAATAGGACGTACTCTGAGAATTTTCTCGCCATGTTTATATGGAAATTTATGCCCGAAACGTCACATCAAATGGAATAAATGTCATGAGTAGTTACAGCGGGTGGAAAAAAGTTTGGAAATCGGAATTGAGTGCATGATTATGAAATTTCGGACTCTTTTCATGTCGCCTGGATGTAAGCGGCTCGATGTTTCCCTTCCGCCACCGCGAGATAACGTCCAATTATCTCCCGAGGCCTTATCTGGTCCTTACAACAAAAGCATTATTTACCAATTAAATATAATGTCAGATGGCAGCGTTTCCTTCCGCCGTCCTCACGAAAATAAACATCTTTATCGGACACGATAAGATTGGAAGACGTTCCTTTGGCGAAAAAATAAGAAAAATGGAAAGGAAAAGTTCGACCTGGGAACTTTTATCGTTTCTTATCGAAGGCGAGTGTCGTTGACGTCCGAGAGCGAAGTACGTGTAATTCGTGTCTATTGAGCTACGGTAGCCATTTTCCATCCCCGACGCCAGGATAGTGGCTAATTTTTACTGCCGAGATTGATTTTGTAGCTCTGCTCTTTTCCGAGACACACTTAGTCATTCGCGACGTTGTCAAACGTAGGAAGAGAATTTACTTGTAAAATTAGAGTCACACTTTGTAACTAGTCAATTCAGCGACTTCCTGTAAAACATCCTTAAGTATTAAACCCTGGAACTATTCGAGGTCTTTTAGGCGGAAATTTGGAGGCAGATTTCACTAGAAAGTAATAGCCATTGTTTGTCGGAAATGGACAGAGCTACACAATAAATTTTGCCGGCACAAATTAGCTGCAAATTCAAAGGGACGATAGGCGAAATGCCCTTACTCAAGAAACCCTTTTTCTACGTCATCTTAATGATTAAAAGGAAAGTATACATCATGTTATTTGCCGTCACCACCCCCCTGCCCCGACAAAAAGCGAATTTTTTGCATTTTATATCTTTCCACGGAATCTGACCGCTTAAAAAATTTGAAAAAATTCACGAATACTGCCGATTGGCTCCCTAAACATGTGGAACTTTTTCATAACTATTGGACTACTTCAAGTTGCCCAAAAAAGTTGTTTTTTTGTAATTTTGCAAGGTTGGTAGGCAAGAGTTTTCCTGGTGAAACCGTTTTTTGACATTTTCCGAGCATTTATGGGAATATTAGGTTAGTAAACATCAATTAAGTAATGCTACTTCTAGTTTTACATTTACGGTAATACATATACCAATTAGTGAGAATTTGAACTCATAAAAATGTTTCGGAAACAAATTTTGGTCATATTATTTTCAACTATTTTCACTGCAGCGGATTTTTTCCTCATAGCACCATCGCTGCATATGGAATAGATACATAATAGCTTTCCTCGCTTTTACAGGCCGTTGGGTAATCGTTGTTTAGCTCTTCCTAAGATTAAAATAATAAACCACAAAATGGGAATCACAAATATTTACAAAACGGCTTCTCGAGCAAAAGAAACGTAGGAAGAGAGAGAGGAAAACGCACGGAAAATACTCGGACGCACTTCCTGTAAAGTGCGGTTTTCCGATGAAAACCAACGTTACTCGATAAGTAATTACGAGGAAAAGTAAAATAATCAAAAGGAGCCGCCGAAGAAAACACGGTTATCGGATTAATTACGGATGTTTAGGATCGAATTTAAAATCGTCGGCCAGACCGTCAGCAGCCAATTAATTAAATAAACGTTTATTTATAATCGTTTTAATCAGCAGATGTAATGATGAGATAGTAAGCCAAGTAAGCGAATTATATTCACCAAAAAACATGGCGTCACAAACAATCTTCTACCATAGGTGAAACGTTCTTTGATTCAAGAATAATCGGTTTCGAAAGTAAACTAACATAAGAAAAAAGATAATGAAACCTCGTTTCGCACGCACATGCTCTATGCTTTACACGAAAGTAAGACGAATTTCATCTCGTCTAGATAATTCCTTAGATATTTATTTTTTCCAGTCTAGTTGCGCGTCGCGAAAGTGAAAGACATCAAATCGTGATAGGCGGCCGAATATATATTTTAAAAACTAACGAAACGAAAATAGAAAACGAGTGCGCGGATCGAAGACGTCAGCGGATTCAGGGAAAACTAAAATTAAATTATCCTCCCCACGTTTGCGCAGAATACAATTGGAATATTTCAAAAATTAATAATTAACTTACTCGTATGCAGATATTTAGAACCCCGTTTCGTAATCGCGATGAACACGCAACATTTTTACGATATTTATAAACGTATTTACACAACAATCGTCGAATTTATTAATTACGTCTGCTGAAGCGCATTAAAGCGTTTATACTTACTTTATCAAATAATAAACACTGTAAACCTTAAAAAAAGAGGTTAAGTCGAAAGTTGAAACCGACAATGTAGCAAGCAGATAGCGACATTTACGGTGTATTCGTTTACACGAATGCGTAAATATTAATTACGTTTGAAACGAGAGGTTTATTGTAATTTGGGCCTATTTGCATGAGAAAACATAATAGGAAAGGCACAAAGACTCTGCGTTATTGAAGGAAATAATTATTTTACAGTGAAGTCTGTGTAGAACGCTACACTTAATAAATTTTATTTTCTAGCTTTGTTTATTACTTTAAAGGTTGTCTCTCCCTTTCTCCCTCTTTTTGAACCAGTACTTGAGGCATTCCTGCCTTATTACAGCATCAAGACAGATTTCTGGTTATTATTGTACCTCAGACGTCCTCTCATACTCTCATATTATCTGGATAATCTTTATAGTTATCGAGTTCTTCGCGTCATGTCCATCGTCTCGCGACGTCCCCAGCATTTTAATCGGCCGGTTTTTCTGTGTCGGTCGCCATTTTTTATTGCATCGATTTCCTGTACGATCCGTGCCGTCCATTTTTAGTTTCCAATTTATATTTACGCTTCCCCGCGCGAGAGAGACTGTTAGAACGGAGCTTGAAAATCAATTACGTCGACAATGGATGTAGGTTGAGAGGAGATTTTTTTTAAATTTTATTTATTCGATTCAGATGAGAACGACGAAACTTAAATGCTATCAACTATGGGCAGTTTTTTAAAAACCACCTTTTATTTTTTGTTGGAAAATGAAAGGGTCGTCTTTCTGAAGGCTTAGTGCAGGCTGGCGCTGACCAACCACGTATCATCATTCCACCTGCTCGATTCAACGGTCCCCTTTCAATAATTCGTTCACGGTATGTAATGTAAACAAACCTATTAAAAAGCGATTAAGACACAATTTCTTCAGTTATTTAAAAAAATTTAATTTGGCTATCTACAAAGCGTTGTAAAAATAGAACCGTAACACATTTGTCCCCCTCTTGTACACTCTCTCTATCTGTTCAATTCCATCGCATTAAATTTCTGTCCATTGTATTCGTTCCTATTGTGTTGTGAGACACCCTGTATATAGCCCAAGTAATTTAGTAATTCTGCGAGGAAATCGTCTATTATCGTCGAAAGCGACTATTAAAATATGAGAAAATGCCTGTCTTAAACTCCCTTCATCTTCGTAATATTATACAGGACGAGACATGAGAGTCGTGAACAATTGACAGGATAAGTCACGAGATAAGCATTCGTACGGCTACTGACTCATAAATAGGAAAAGTTTTTAAGGAGGAAAAAATGTTTATTGCGCTTATGAATAATTTAAATTCACTTAAAGTACGAGCGGAGACCATTTAAGTATACACGATGACTCACGAGTGTACTTTAATAAAATGTTAAAACCGTTCTGCAATTATCCTTAATTATAATTATCGAGAATTGATTGAAAATAACGATAATTGCGGATTGTAATTAGTGTAAAACCGGGGTTACATTATATCTAACGGTAGTGAATGAGAGGTCGTGACTTTCTCTAATTAGAAGAAATGTAGCTAAGCACGATCACAACAAATCAGTTTCGTACATAGATTCATTAAGAACCCATAAAGCAAAAGGAAAAATAATTAATTCAATTTCCGTATGTTTTGTCGAATTAATTAAAAATCCGGCATGTCGATCATTCTGTTTCTAAAGAAGTGAAAGCCATATGCGACAGTGGTCGACGATATAAACCGTTTTTATCGCTAGAATCACCTTTAATTTAAACAGCGTTATTAATTTTATGTAACAGGTCGTACTCGCTTTCTTCCCCGTTATCAACCAGATTTCATACGTTGGCACTACTCCACACAGTAACATTACCATTGACCATTCAAATAATTCTGACCCTACGTAGTTAAATAGTGCTGAGTCACCCTGTACATTTCTCAACAATCACCAGATTATTGCCGTCGCGAGAAGTTATCGCAAGTAACCCAGATACTAATTAAAATTAGCATTAATATCGTATTTACACGACCGACAATATTTTAATGAAGTACTGATATGAACCGATCAAGAGAAATTGTACAAGTAATATTAAACTTTTTATTATATATACGTATGTAGATATGTGAGGAATTTACTACGATAAAGTGAGGAAGATAATGAAACTATAGCAATTAAAAAAATGAAAGTAGTAACCGAACTTTGAGGAAATTAAAATTTGTCATCAATTATCGAATACGCCATTAAACATTGCTTTCTAATATAAATATTCATTATCGACAGGATATTTCTTACGATTACGTAACAATCGACGCTCACTAACAATGTTAATTAAGTTTGAAATGCAGTATAAATGAAAGTTGATATCACACCGATTTAAAAATTATATCGCAGCGACTCTTATCAAGATTGTTATCCAATAGAACTAGTCGAGTTATGGCAATTAGTCCACATCAATGTTTACATTGATTAAAAACTTTGTCAGCTTTGAATAAATCAGTGGGATTAAAAAAAAAACTGGAATGATTGCAATAAATAACGTTGTTATTGTTAGTGGTATCTACACTTGTGTAACTAGTAATGCTCAGATTGTTATGAATTATGCGTATGCACTAGAATTGTACAAATTCGCATTTTAGGCCTTTTGAGTCAGAAAAACAATATTTTTGGAAAAAAGTCCAAGAATCCAGAGTCTATGAGGTAATAGGGAAAAACTGATACTTTATATTTTGGCTCGATCTCCTAGAAACTCAATTCCATGCCGTTTTAGCTAAAATCGGTTAAGGGCAAGTGGCACTTTACTCTTAGACCTACGACGAAATAAAAAAGGCGGTTGAGAATGCGCGGGACACTCGGTGTTCAAGCGGTGTTGCTAAACGTCATAATATATCCCGATTGATGGTGCTTTTGTAAACCACCGAAAGCGAAATCGCACTGCATGGCGAATGAAAACTGCAGAACTTCCTTTAGGGGGGCCGAAATGGGTTTAAAACTGAATCTAGAAGCTCTATAGAAATTTAAAATTTAAAATCCAGAAAGAAAATTCCAGAGGTCCTTCTCCAAAGCTCCAAGGAATCTCATTTTACAACGAGTCGATCGTATCGCGTCAGCTCCTTCTAACGTGGTTCGATTGTAATTTAGTGGTTAGCGGTAAAAGATTCACCGAAAAAGGGCACTTAACGACATACTTCAAAGGAACATCAGAACACTGACTTAGATCCTTTAACAAATAACATAACACACTTGTCTTGGAAATTCCCGATTGGAAGTCTGACTAAAACCTCTGTCTCCTCTTCTTCCCCAGTCGCTCCTCTCCAGCCACGGAAAGGACCCCTCGACCCAGGTGATAAAGCGCGGCCTCCTCTACCAGCAACGCGACAAGTTGTTCAGCAGATGGAAGGAGCGCTACTTCGTCCTCACCAGGGATTACCTCTACTGCTTCCGTCGCGCCTCCGGCCAGGACAAAATCTCCGAGATGGGCCAGTTCCTGTTCAAGGTGAAGCTCAACGACGTCGCGAGGGTCGAGTGGGAGAACAAGAAGACCTACAGCACAGGTAACTTCCATCTTCCCTTCCATCTTGACGGTATCCCTGGTAGAATCTCCTGATGATTTTCTTGTTCCCGCAGTGGCTCTGGTCCTCGGTCGGGACGGTAAGATCTATCTGAGGTCCGCCGAGGGGCTGGAGGACTGGTTCGAGCTCCTGGAGGAGTGCATGGTGACCAGTAAGGAGAGGAGGAAAGCGCTCAGGTACTCGCACGGCAGCGAAAAGCCCCGGGATAACAACAACAGCTTGCCTTTGGATGAATGGATAACTGCTCGTCAACGAATACGTGAGTAGCTGTTTAATTTAGGGGTCGGGAATTGAACTGGATCTAACGTACCTTCAAGGTAGTTATAATGGGACGAAATAAGAAAGGCGGGATAGCAACTGCACGACACAACGCATTATAAACACACGAGTACCGATGTATACTCACCACACACTCGAGACACAATGAATTATCTCTACCGCGCATCACAAGGTCACCCGCCAATCTTGTTTCGTCGTATGACGCGTTCCCACAGGAATTGCACTGTAGGCGGAGTGTAAAGCACCACATACCGAGATGATAAAAGAAAATTCGCTCGTATTAATCAGTTAGTCATATTCTGTAGTCGCTCTTAAAAACATTTAAAATCTCCTACGTCTTAATTGATAAGATTTTTCACAATATCTTCTATTTTTACATTTCCTTTTACGTGGCAGAAATGGGACGACTACCCGACGATAGTATGAGTTCAAAGCAAGAAGTGGTTAGGAGGAGGATCAGAGCTCCAAGGGAGGAAGACTGGGAACCGAATTTCGACAACAGGCTGTCTCGTAAGTAGATTTTGCTTCAAGGGAATTTTGAATATGTTCTTTCTTCTTCTTCTAACAGTTTATTTCTTCAAATTGACACTTTGTGTTCCTTTTTGAACGACTCTTTTAAATTTGATTTGCTTGGAAATGATGGTAGTAAAATGCTCGAAATGCCCCAAGCCGATGAGAAGCCTACCCTGGCGTTTGGGTTACACCACTCCATCCCTTCGCAGGTAAAAGCAAGTAAAAATATTCAACATTTGGAGAATGGAAAACACTTTTTGAACTTTTTGAAAAACAAAGTATTTAAGTTTTCTTTTGGTGCACAACGCGCCGAATTGCCGGCGATAAAAGAAAGCGATATACCGACAATGATGATAATTCGCTGCGAGTACACGCTTTCTAACCGCTTTAAATGTGGAATTCGAACAAGTACGACACGAGCGAGTTCCCTCTCGATCCTTCTTTTTCTTTCTTTTCTAACGAGATGATTCACGGCGATTATCATCGCGAGAACAATGGAAGAATTAATTTACTCCAGTAACTTAGCTGTATTGGGTCGAATCGAGGAATTAACAATACGACCAGACGGTTTTTGACTCCTCAAGATCTTTCACATATGACTGACAGAATTAGCTTAATGCAGAAGGATTCAGTTCCATTGTATTCTTGAAATAGGCATAACAACTAGAAGAGTGGAAGACATTTTTGCTTACATTTCATTGTAACGTACCTATGGATTTTTTTTTTTTAAATTGAAATGCTTCGAATTGGGCGAATTTTACGTAATCAAACTCTTTGACGAGCAAGAATTAAAGGAGAAACCTTATCCCTGATTCGAAGTCGAAACGGAAAAATGAATTTTTCACGTGTGAACATTTTTTAAGAGTTGCAGTATTTTTTATGGAGGGGAGATCATTATACCCAATAGGCACGACTTTTCCATTTAGTCGATCTCAAAAAAGAGGTTTTCCTAAGAGATAATTAGAAAATCTCTCCTCCCCTTTTCATCCCCAAACGGCTACAAGACGCCTCTTGAACGAGCAAAAATGTAGCTGAGAGTTGGAGCTCCAGAAAAATTATTTTCCTTGGAATACGATAAATAGCGATTTTATAACGCCCCCAAAAACAATTTTTACGTCTGAAAAGTGGTGGAAACAATCAATCAGAAACGTTAACAGTAAAAATCAAGGCTTCAAACTGAAACTGTTGCTAATTTTGAATGAAAAATAAGTGTATCGAGAGAAATTACGTTAGTTTAACATTGGACCACCTCGTGTAATTAATCACTAGAGTCTATCCTTTAAATACGCACCCTCAACCCCCACATTTGCATATTGTGCCACATTCGAAAGGGCAAATGTACCGACGATCGATCTCCCAGGAAACGTGTGCATTTCTCGGGAAGTGCCTTTGCCGCTTTGCATACGCGGGAATTTAATTTTAAACTTCAACCATCCCTTTTGAGGGAAAATAACTCGATAATACCCCTTGTAAAAGCGAAATCCCGAGAATTTCATGTTGAAGGGACTGGAAATTCGCACTGCAGTGTTCACTAAACCAAATTAGAATGTGCATTAATTATTCTCCCATAGTAGTACAATAACCTGATATTATTTTTAATAATCACTGCACTACTTCCACGAGCCTGTTTCGTTTTTTAACGAAAACTCCACTCCCCTTGCAAGGAATTTCATAAGCTATTACGTCACGTGAATCCCGATATTTTTAGATCCTTACTTTCAGAGACCTTTAAAGTTAAAGGGTAGAAAAAGGTACAAGGTAAAATTTTCTGTAGATACTGCATACTTCTGCAGTAGTACTTCTTAGTACACGGTACTATATTTATTTTAGACACTGTATGGAACAAATATCTTTTGCGGTTGTTCCTTGTGAAGGTTCATATGGTCGTAGAATTTTTCCTGCCTTCTTCAATTCGATTCAGATCGATTTTGCTTTATTTATCTTTCCTAGTAATAAGACTTTATTTTTGTAGTACCGGGACTTTTCCAGCACTAATCCATTTTCCTTAGTAATCCAATAAGGTTTCGTTAAATATCACTCAGATCCTCAACAGTAAAAGCACAAAGTGCTCCGCACGTATAAAACATTTTTAATAACAGTTCTAGTAAAAGATGCTGTCGATATGGAAGAGCGTTAATTCCACCGAACGGAAATACTGTTAGAAGAGGCGATGCAAGAAGCACAAAATAAGAGCAGCGTGGAACGTAGTTCAGTTATACGGTTGCGATAATTGCTATCTCTTCGACCGCTCTTAAACGCGCCGATACAGTTAATCGACGATAAGAAAATAATGAATCTACTCCGCTGGGAGGTTTGTTGTTGCCGTAATCTGGGCTAAAATTCTTCAGAGGTTGATCTACAATTTTTTAACCGATATGGGCGAGGTAGAGCGAATTACACTAACTTGAAACTGAAGGAGAACGGAACAAATTGATTTACTCCTTCACTCTTAAAGTATAAACAATTTATATGATCTTTTTTCCTCAATTTCCTCAACCGTGCGTTTAAATGAAAAAATCTAATTTCAGTTTTGACGGACATCGACGTGAGCACCTACGACGACAGCACCATTGGCACCCCCTCGGTGACGTCCTACAGGTTGAGCGACGACGTATTCTGCATCCAGCCGCCCTCCCTATGGGGCATGGGATCCTTCAGGTCGGCCAGGGATGCGTGCCCCATGACGAAAAGGAACACAGAAAAGGATAGCACCGTCGAACCTCAAAGACAATACTTCAAATTTAGAGGTACAGATGTAGGATGAATACAGGAGTGCCTGTAAGGCGTTTTAAACTTTGAAAATGCCTAAGAAGTTTATGCCTATTTTAAATTTTCAATGATTTTGTCCTTTTTGTTTTAGAACGTTCCTACAGCGACATTCAGAGGGTGTAAGGGAGCCTGTCACATCGTCAACCGCAGGCTGGATAATCGTTTGTCGACTAGTCATATCCAAAGACGGTGATATCTACAACTTCTACCAAATATACTCTTGCGAATCGTAAAATATCCACTCAATCGACCCTTTTGTGTTGTAATTCTCCCGCGTCCTCGTATCATTTAATTATATTTTTGTTGTAAAAAACTATGTATTGTATCAATCATGAACTAATAATAACCTTAGGCAATCCTTCGACTGTGAAAACGTCTGTTGTTAGTAATTAGATTGTATTTTTCAATATCTACTTGTCAATAGACTAATTAGGAAACAATTAGGAGGATTTTGTTTTGATCTCCTGAAATCAATTCTTGGTATCTATCATTTTCTCATTGATTACCATGATTCACAGCAAAATTTCTTGTACAAATATGCATTTCCTACAGTACTAGCACTAGTACACTATGAGGAGCTAAAAGCGTGCCAAGTTTATAGCTTCTAGCTATTCAGTAAAGTCTGAACAGTCGATCTGTCTACTGTATATGTTTCGTGGGCTTGTCTGAAGACCTATTAAAACGTAAAATTGCCCTTCCAATGCCACATACACATTGTAATTAAATCTAGAAATCTTAGATCTAGAGAAAAACCAAAGCAAGTCCTCCAAACAAGGCAACTAGAGAACAATGTTCAACAAATTATTGAGAAAACCAGGGAGTTCAACGTTAGGATGCTCATGTGTTTCATGGATTACAGAAAAGGACTCTAGACCGTACTTATCGAAATGGGAACACCTAGACATCTTGGTCTAGGTGATATGGGTCAACAACACTCAATCCGATACCTTTTCAGTTGCGGCTGGAGTAAAACAAGGATGTATCATTTGATCGTTCCTTTTCAGCATCTACGGGAACTTATATGAGAGAGCTCTTAGAGAACTGAGATAGTGGTATTGCAATTGGTAAGAGAATTGCCATGGTGAGATGTGCAACTGCGAAGCTAGATACAGCCATCACTAAGAGCATGAAACTTAGCCTTATATAGTCCTTAGTGTTTTCTCAGAAACGTGGACAGTGAAGCAGAAGGCTTAACGCTCTGGAAATGCTGCTTGGAATATAGACCAAGGACAGAGACTGCAACAAACGATCCATCACGCAGAAGTAAGGAGTTCCTGGACCAGAAGTAGTAAAGAGAGTCGCTCCATGGTGTCACCATACCCTCATGAAGGGTTGGAATTAGAGAGGTATTGATGGAATTGCATCGCCTACAGTTATGGCGGTTGGAGTAACTAACTGAAGTTGAAGAGTATCGATCGAATAACAGACCAATTATTTATTTGGATGAAACATGGTTTGACGGGTATGGTACTGTATCGAAGAGTTGGGTTGATAATGGTAGATACTGTACAACAAGAGCACCATGCTGTATCAGTAGATGGGTTGCAAATGGGTCTTCCAAAAACCATAAAGACGCAATAACAAAATAGCTCCAAAAAGATTTTCCAAAAATTTTGAAGACTTTCAATAAAGAAAAAGAATATTTGCTGGTGCTCATGGACAGTCTTTAAACCATTTCGAAACCATAGACTTTTAGTTCCAACTGGATATCCAAGGAAGGGTCAAATTTTAAACCAACATCCCAACATAAGAAAGGAGATTAGGATTAGAAGTAATTTTCCTCGGTTATCTCCCTGTGTGGTCGTGGTGGTGGGGGGGCCATAACTCACGGTGTTGTAAAACGTTATCAGCCGCTAAAAAAAATAAGACCGCGACCGGCGACACCGACCGAGGCTTGGCTCTCGATCTTGTACGTTTTCTGTTGACCAAAAAAATCATCCGGACGTCACGAGAGAGGAGTTTAAAAATACACCAGCGGCGCGGCGTCGCGACGCTCCGCGTCTCTCGGGGGTCGGTCAGTCGCGGCTCGCTCCGTAACCGGGGAAGAATATTCTCCCGTGAGAGAAGTCGTCGTCGTCTCCTTAGGATTAACGTGACCGGGAATTTCGATCCGCGCCCGTGGAAGTCCGTCCCGGCGAGAACAACAAGTGGTTGGGACGCACCTGGTGAGTGACTCGCATGGAGGAGAAATTTCGGGATCGAAGAACTTATGTAACGTTTGGGCGTGGAATCGCCCTTAACGCTTTACCGAAGGTCTGTTCGAATTTCAAATTTATTTGGTGCTTCGAAAATATTTACTGTTAGTCACGTGGCGATACGTCAGGTAATTGAATTTTTCCTAATCATACTCGTAACAGGTACGACGTTGCCAGTATTTGAAGTACGACATTTGTAAATATTCCGTTTATCAAAAAATCACGAATAGCATAAACCAAACCATGATTCCAAATCGTCTTAAAATAGTCGAAAAACTATAGGGGTAATTGAAATTAGAATGTGAATGAAGAGTACGAAAACAACATGGCGTCTCACATTCTACTATCCAAGACACATACAGCCCAATGGTTGTATGCTTTTACCGTCGAAATCTCAATTTCCTGGTCTCAAAGGTGTCGTAAATTTTAATATTTTAAGAAACTGTTCATCCGTTGACGAGCACTAAATCTCATACCAAATTTCCCTTTCTATCTCAGCTAAACCGTTCCAATTCACGTCTACGTTCGAAAATACGTATTTATGGGCCAATTCTTAATTTAGTTCGTCTAGTAAATATCATCTGAACCAATGAATTCATAGGAAAACAGAGGCTTGTCATCAAAATAAACACATCTTGATTTCAATCTACGTGTTCCGTACATCATGAGATACACGAAGTAAAGCGTACATGGAGCAATTATCATTTAGTTTTGCGTAAAAAGTAAGACCGTTATCGCTTGAAAGGTGGAATTATTTTTGGTTGCATCACTTCCAACGCGTAATCGAGGAAATAAACCACAAAATGGGCCTTACTTTGGGCCATATTTTCCCTAAAACAATTGCAAGTGCAACTACCGCAACTTCTTTAATGGTGCAAGAACTTATTTAACAAATTCCATGTTACATTTGAACGCAATTGTATTGAAAATACTTTAAAACTTTATGAGTTACCTCTTATACTTCGTACTGTTTAAAAATCTACATGAATTCTTCAGAAACTTAAATTTGTGTTTCGAGCACCTTCGACCTTATAACAAGACAGAAGGAAAATAAAATTTGAAACTTAATTTAAAAATACTAACCATTAAAACGTAATTATCAATTAGGTTTTACCTTTCCGTTCTTCTTCGAAGTTGTTCGTTATTGCACCATTAAAAGACAGTCTCTTTTGCCTTTTTGCTTTTCCACGAAGATGTCGCCACCACCTCTCCAAAGACTTACCTAAAAATAAATGAAAACATGTATTAACAACAGCCAATCACAGTAATTGAAAATATACTGTTCAACAACTGAAGTGGATATTAGAAGAACATTTAATTTAAGTGTGTGAATGTTTGAAGTAAATGAAAAAGGGAAAGAAGAATTTTTAATGATCGAAACATATAAGGAAAGTCATAATAACACAACTGTTTTATTGCTACGTTTACAGTATCTTTATAATCAATTTAGTACCCTGTAGAAGGTTTTTCTAGGCAAAATATAGAAGGATCCAAACATACACTTCAATTGTTGATCAATTTAAATGACTTTTCCAAAAAAAAAACAACATGAACTTACCTCATAAACAGCTACATCGGTCTTACTGCCCTTGTATGAAGTTCTACGCCATTGTCGAGTTAATACTCACCTGAAAAATAATTTTTTTGCTATAGGTTAACCGTCACTAACATAATAAACATAATCACACTATTGGTCCTTTAGAATTAAATACCCAAAAATACTAACCGTTTGACAATGACGTTTAGGCATGAGGCTCTGCTACTACTCCTCCTCTACCAATGTGCGCGTGTCACCATATCGTTCACCACACACTACCTGAAACAATAACGACATTAAATCATAAGGAGGTGTGGTTTGAAGTTAATGAAATTATTATGAAAATATGAGTTATGCTATTGACGTAAAACTAGAAAATACGAATTACCATTCAAACGAAAAATAAGATTTATGCTCGCAAATACTCTACATGTTACTACCATTCAAAACTGCACTGGTGTAAACTCCAAACAAACAAAAACAACTTCCAAATACACCTTCATTTACTTGTGGCCGCCTCAACATCCAACTATCCTACGATATGAACAACATTGGAACTAAAATTATTTTTTGAAAAATTTTCTAGCCAAATATCCCACTATACGCATTAAAAATATTAATTGTACCTAACGACTTGCCGTCAAAACTCGGGTGCACAGTTTTTTAAAAAAAAAATCTCGTGACACTTTATTTTTAGCGTGCGACTTACAGATATTTAAAAATCCATCCATCACCGGTCGGCCTACGTGCGCGCAATGAAGCCCAAAATAATAATAACAATAATAACACAACATCGAGATGCGCCATGTTTACGTTCGATTATGCATGCCAAGATAACCAAAAATAACCGCCTACGTAAAATATATACAATGTTTATATTTAAAACCGGTGGGTATTTCAAAGGAGGTGTGACCGTAGGTTGAGAGTCTGAAATTTTACACAAAACGCCTCAATGGAAATGGAGCATAGAAAGAATATAGGTGTACGTTAAAACCACAACGCTTGCTCTTGCACATTATGTACAAGATGTGACTTACCAAATATCCAGAGGGCAAACCTTGTACATTATAACTATGTAATGGAATTAAAATCCCTCGCGGCTTCTCTCGCTCACTTATGCGACAGTTGCAATTCGAATATACAGATATATCGTACGTAATATGTAACGTAATAACCAACGTCCGATCAATCAACGTCCAACGTGTTTCTCTTCTTCTTCTCAGCCAAATCAATGCTAAAAAAATTGATTTCGTAAGGACAGTGAAATTTCTTTGAGAATTTTCTTATCGTTTCCCTTCTAACTTCGAAGGGCTGCAAGTTCCTTTCATGGCTACTGGATTTTCATCAACGAGCTGATTTTTCTGGTAATCTCTTTCTTTTCGACTAATCGTTCCTTTTTCCACGACATTCAATTAACAGTAGTTCTGCCTCCTCTATTTGAACGTAATTAGTCGTTGTTACACAATACTGTAGGGCAGGCAACCAACAATACGTGAATATTATTGTTATTTGGCTAGCTAGAAACTGTGTTCTTGCACAGTTAGATTGAACATTTCGAACTGTGCAAGAATGTGTTGCTAACCAAATTTAGTAGTCACTGTAGTTCACAGTAGCTGTGAAATTTGGGATTTCATGTAATTCTTCGTACCAATTCTTCTACGCTACTCATCTATTAACCACTCTCACAGTTAAGTCCCTTTTCTCATTCCAGGCTCTCAGCTCCTGATGCGCTTACGCCCCGATCGACTAACACTCTGAGCAAACGAGTACGTTTCTCTCTGAAAATGGACCACGACGACGACGAGGGCGTCGGTTTTATCCGGGAGAGCCACTACTTGAAGAGCTCCGACCTGGACCACCAACAGGCGAGGGCGCTGCTCAACGTCCCGGAGCAGATGAGGCGGGAGACGAGCATCTCCTCCAACGTCAGCGACATGGACATACCGATCTACTCCTCTGAGTTCCTCACCACGAGCCCCAGGAGGCCCGCGGAGAGCGTAAGTGTGATTTCAGTAATTCATTGTAGTTTTGCACCTCGTTTAGATGCTTGGTTCACTCAATAGGAGTCCAAAATGTATGAATATTCAAAAGCATGTGGACAATTTGGGACCTCTTTTGCAAGCAAATGTTTGTTTTTCGTACCCTCCTACTGGACTAAAGTGACAATTCAGTACCGGTGTCTTTTGAAGTATGTGCTTATAGAGTAGCTCTTGGTGTGTTGGAATGCCATAGATAGAAACGAAAAGCCTTTGATCCTCAAACCACACTCACACTTTAAAGTGCAAAAATAATTTCAAGTATATTTTGAGACATGAGCATGAATCTACAATACTACTTCATCCAATCCCACTTGATTGATTACATTTTTCGATGCAATTTCCGGCATACGCAACGTTGAGCAAAAATTTACAATCGCAAGTAGCCCAAGTCCCTTGAATTCAAATCCCCGGGTCAATGGAATTTTCTATTATACTGGAACGCCGAAATATTCTGCACAAAAACATTTGGAACACGTCAGTACTGGTAATTACCATTTTGATTTCACTCTACGCCATATGGTAAGTAGTTATCAAACGCTTGGTACGTTTGAAGTACCCAGCGGATTAGCGTTAAGAGCCCCGATGATGATCTAATGCTTCTACAAACAAGCACGTATCCACCGAGATTGTTTGACGTAATATTCGATGAGTATAATATAAGTTTCCTGTTATCGCGGTGTATTATTTACTTTTAATCAGTTCCTACATACTTATTGCGACTGTTTCAGCCACACCTAATTCAATGAAGTCCTACAAGATCAGGTTATACTGGTTTACCGAGGAAAACAAATATATAAATCGAAAATTTACATAAGTACTTTGTTTTGTAAGCAGGAACAACTCGCTTTTTTATGAAGCTACTTAAACGTAAGTAACTTAAAAAGTATACTTACTATATAAACTTAAAATAGGGACAAAGATGTAAAATTGGGAAAAATGATTTTCGATAACCATCAATTTTGCTTAATTAGCAAGAACCTTTGAACTACGTGTATGAAAACAGTGGCGGAATTTGAACGGGAGTCAATTCAGCCAAAGGTTGCTTTTCCCATATAATGGAGTTACTTAATGTGCTGTAACTCCAAAAATATAACCTCGTACATTTCTCTTTCAGTAGCCTACAAAACTGCCCTAGTAAGGATTTCCAGAGAGTGTCGAGAACAGTGCTATAGCACGTACGTAAATTGGATTCACATGTAACAGAGTTACTTAATGTGCTGTAACTCCTAAAGTATAAATTGCTATATCTCCCCTCTTACGCCAAGAGATAGAAGACCAAAAGACACGCGAAACCGGCCTAGCAAGGAGTTCCAAAGGATGCCAATGACAGTGCTACAGCGCAGTTACTTAATACAGTTACTTATTACTTATTACAGTTACTTAATACATATTTTGCTCCTCTACCTCATGGTATGAGAAGAGAAGTGTAGAATGTTCCTGAGCTACAGCACATTAAGCAACCCCATTACATCTGGAATGCAACCTCTGGCGGAAATGAACCTTTGAACCGAAGTTTATAAATTAGTAATCCATAGACTTTGTATGAATTAGCCGTCACTGCTGTTGAACGAGACATCTAAAAATTCCTTTTTTTCTCGAATTTCCTTCGCTGTGGCAACGCCGCAGGCGACGTGACGCGAATCGCACGGATGCCACACCGGTGACTATACACGCCCGTTTTATCGACCAATCAAAGGCGCCCACACTCGCATGCCCCTCGACGTATCGATCCAAAAATAACGTGCGGCTTAACGCGTCTTTATGCTCAATACTCAACCTTGCTCTCGGTGATGGCGGAATGTCCGTTGCTCCCCTTGACTTTAACTATTTATTTATCACATGGCTATGATCGTTCGGGGTTTTTCCTAAGCGCTTGCAATTGTTGCGCAATATGGGCGCAATTCCTATTTAATTCAGCTGGAAGGGAGCCATTGGCGGCCGTGAATTGATGTTGGTGACGACAAAAACAAATTTTATTTGTAAACGTCACCCAATCGTAAGCAGTAGTATATCGATCAGTTGTAGTACGGCGTTTTCCACCTTAGACTAAAGCCACGTATAAACTACTGAGCTGGGCAGCTTGTGGACCCTTCAGTTTTAAGTTTAAACTTATCTGAGTCTTGTAGTTAAAGTCTAATTGCAACAGACGTGTCATCCTACACACTGCACTGCACTGAACTGCTCATTCAACTGATTGGCAAGAAAATGCTCTAGCACTAAGTCCTTGTACTTTACTCTTTGTGCAGTGACTAGCGTCTTTGATGGGTTCCAGGGGGATGTCGCCTCCTCATTGGTGTTCTGTATTCCATATGGTTGACCAATCTATGCACTTGTTCTATTGCACCGTGCTTATTTGGGAATCTAAACACATGTTCTGGGGCTACCTTGTTACCGTCTATTAAGTTTTTGTCTTTTAGTGCACAGTAGGCTTATAGACCGGTAGGAAGACATTTCCAGATTTATCCCAAGTTAAAGTATCATCATGATTTAAGCCACCTTCCAGATGCTGTGGAAGTTGCACGTTTCTTTTCTTCCTTAAGACAGGATAGTTTTGTTGTAAGTGGCCCTTGAATTTGCTGCTAATGCATTAGGGATCCTGCCGAACCTTGCTAAACTCCTCAAATGTTCCTTCATAGAAGTCAATGCTTCTCCCTCCCACTCCTTTATTTCATTGTGGTTTCTCTAACCTTATCTGAACTGGTGTAGGCAACAAATAGGAAAGGAGTAGTGGAAAGAGTTTAGGGTAAAGAAGGAATTGAAGATTTGATGGCATTCTTTCCGAATTTCTAATACACTGCTGAGAAATGCGCAAACCTGGTTAGCTAGGTTAGGAAAAGGGAAAAATTTTTAGGAATACTGAAACCACCCAAAAGCTATCCCCTAAAGAATCCCCCTGGAAGTCTTGGCACAGCTCCTGTTAAATAAACACCCTTCGGTTTCCCCCGTTTTCCGCGCTCGTGGCTCTCCATCCGCCTTTTCCGGAAAACAGGTGGCTTTTCCGGCGCATGTCCCGTCGTGTCTTTTTCGGGCATCTCGAGGACGTCCAAAGGGCACGTTTGCCATCAACACCGGTTCCCTCTTCGCGTACACGTCGAGACTCCCACGCTCTTCCCGAGGGAATAACAACAATTCGACCGTCGGAGCGTACAGGTGAGGTCTATTGAGTTAGGGCGTACGCCATGCACTTGTATGTTTTAAAACGGGGGTTGAACGGCCCGGCCTGGGTTTGGAAATGTTTAAATACGAGGGTTTGATGTTACAGTGACGCAATATGTTCGCTCGGAGTCATGGAAACTCCCTAAACATTTTTTTTTAATATAGGCACTATTTTGGGCATTTCGTGGCTAAGAGCATCGAACCCGAACTAGATTTGATACTTATTTTGGATTTTTCTTCAAATTTATTTAGTGCTAAACATGGTAACGTTGCATACTGGAGACTTGCATACTTGTTTTAGTTACGTAGTTGCAAAAATTTAAAAAGGTATCAACCCAGGTTGTGTGGAATACAACGTTACGTCTTATTTTTAACCGAATTTTCATAAATTTCCAAGTCAAAACCGCTTTGACGCAAAACACACCGTTTGAACCGATATGAACCCAAAAATATTAAAACTATTCTCTATTGTTCACGCAGCTGAATAAATATGGACTCGGAGGTAAGGCACAAAAAACGAATTAACATAATTACAAGACGATTTTTAACCGCTTTCATGGCGGGGTAATGCAATTTTTACATGAAGTATTGTTTGCTGGATTATTTCTAAACCTTTTAATACCAATGCACGCAAGCAGACTAAGGAACTGGAAGAGAAAAAAGAATGCAATCCTTCTAATACGTCGTCCGTGTCGAGCTCAAAAGTCGATGTGGTAAGTGGAAACTTATGCACTCTCTTTAAAAATAATTTAAATTCGAAAATTCATCATTTCAATAGGTAGGCTCGGTAATTCACAGAATTCGCCGAGGCGAATCCACGCCATAATTCATAATAGCCGTTAAAATGACCGGGGCCACGATCAATTTAATTGATTAATAATTTCCCTTTTGTTTACCCTTCCGTTTATCGTACGGATTAAGTGACTCTTGCGACCTTCGCCGGTTAATGGAGCGGTTTTCTACAAAAAAATATAATTGCCATGTTATTAATACAAATTAGCACGTTTATTAAAGATGATAAAAGGTGTAGTCTTAGTAAACGTCCATTCTAAATCAGAAAACGCGCCGCTTGTGTTTCATCACCTTTCGTAACCATTGCATTATCTTGTAATAATCAGTGATCTAATTCTAAAACAAAATTATAACCTTGTCAAGTAAACTATGTTTCATTGGTTCAATTATGGATAATTTAAAAGGTGACAATCCGTATGATTAATCGCGATGATGATAATGCTAGTATAATGCAACAATCAATCAATCAATCAATTAATTATTTCCGGTGAATTTTCCATAATTCCCTTCAACAAAGTTTCGTTAACGACTTTTCACCATAGACTTACAAATACTATTCACGTTGATAAGCAAAACTGCATAAAATTTGAGAAATATGGAATTCTTCTCTTTGAGGAATAAAAAGGAATTCCAGGGAAACACAGTGTTTTGCATGGCACCATGGAAACTTTCTTATAGCTTAGACTCTTAGTTTCATTTTTGCTCATGGGTGCAAGAGGCGTTTTCTTGCCATTTCAAGGCGAACAAGGGAATAGAGCATTAACAACAGTTTTCCCCAATCATCACGTCGATTGGGTGTAACGAAATCCCCTTTACAAAAGTACTGCAACCCTTAAAAAAATGTTTAAACATGAAGAATCTATTTTCATTTCATAACTCGTAAACTGGAAGTTTTCTCTGGAAGTTTTCATGTTTATGAAGAGATCATCGTTATTTACATTTTATTTTACACAAATCACCCCTCAATTTTGCTCTGATTTTATCCCCTATTCAAAATAATTTTTTTATTGTAGTGAAATGTAGATAAATGCAGAAAAATTTGTTAAATAAAATTTGTTCCACGTATACTCCTCCCCCCGGGGAATTTTGCTACATTTCTCCCCTTGTGGGTGAAAAAAGGGGTTGAATGTTTTGCGCGGTTTTTTCGAAATGAAATTTTTGGAATTCCAAGGGATTTATTTTCTATAGCAAAACAACGTTGTTCACGTTCTGCATATACCGCGTGCTCTGCTTATCACGGTACATTCCGAGCCCCCGACGACACTGTAGCGGCGATCGGATTGGTCGGGAAGTGGGCTCGTTCGTTCGCTTACGTCAGAAATGTTTGTTTGGTTTTGCGTTAAGCATGTACTAGACGCACTCGATAAGATAATCTGTATCGATAGAATATCGAGTGGCCGTCTCATCGAAACCGTACACGGCTCGTTTGCCCTAAAGTGCGACGGAAAAATAATTTCAGTTAAACTTTGTGGGTGTTTTCTGGGGTTTAATTAAATATGGGTACGAAATGTATTGACGGAAGAGCGGGGATAAATTCAAATTGACACTTTCGCTATCGTTAACTATGATGTATCGATTTCGATTTTATCTCCCGCCTTTCCCCACCACGTCCTACGTCTTTGGTACGTGTAAACAGCGTCCATCATCAGGCAGGAAACGGGCTACACGCTACGCACACTCTCGCACAGTGTAAAGTCTATATTGTAAAATGTACAATACATATCGTATAGGTAGAGTAGGGTGAAATCCTCGCGCGCTCACTTCGAAACTTCTCTTTTCAAACGTGCTAGAAACGCGACGCGGCGCGGTACTCTTGCAACTTTTGCCATTCTTTCGCGTCATGGGCAAAGGCGGCGAAGGAGAAAGTGAGAAGATCAACGGGCAGTCCTCGTTCAAAGTGGATGACGACCCGAAAGGCAGTTTGAGACACGTAGGTAGAATTTTTGCTTACCCTCTTATTCATAAACGCTGCGTACCCCTAAAGTGGATTTTAGCCCGAAATACGTTTAGAATATGATCGACTGTGGTGTTTTAAACGCATTCCTAACATCGAGGTAACTATAGTCGGACACATTCTAAACGTATTTTAGGCTAAAATCCACTTTAAAGTTAAATGACCTTTATGAACACCACGGTTTATTTAAACTACACATATGATTGATGTTATAATGACACTTTGATCATAAGAATATTATTTCTTCTCCTATTTATCCTGTCCTTATATATGTTTACGATAACCACAAGAACTAAACAATTTACGCCTGTTAATATGTTAATGCCTTAAAACGAGCATTAGACATGTAACACGCAATATGTTTAAAGTTGCGCTTATTTCACTCCCTTAGAATCTGTGCAAGTCAATTTCATATCATATTAACGTTTATGCAATAGGGAGTCTTGGCTTCATTTTTCCATCTACTTGAAAGAAATTATTTAATAAAAATATTGCGCAGATGAGTTCAAATATTAATTCCACCCCCCTTAAATAATAATTCTGGTATGTTAGCATCGGGGTTATTGTTGTTGGATGTCTCTTCTTCCTAGTACTCCTTTTGCAAACCATTCTAACCTTAAATTTGATGGTTAACCGTTAGATATTAGTCGGGCATAAACTCGCCTGAAGTATGTATTTTGAAAGGTGAAACTTCAAATAGTTTCGTACCTACTTTTATCGATACTAGTTGAAGCTTCAAAGCTAAGATCGTTCTGTTCGTCTCGCGGGTAACAATGTGTTCTAAATTAGATTTTATTAGATAATAATTGGAAATCTCTCATGGGGGCGCCTTTGAGTTTAAATTTACTCTAAGTAGAGTGCTCGTTTACGGTTCAGTGAGATATTTATTATTATACCCGAGGCATAGTTTGAAATTTAGTAGTTTATTACAACAGAAACTGTCTGATCTCAAATTAAGTTGTTACTTTTTATTTTAATTTTATGTATTTACTTATGTAACTCTATTGTGCATGCATGTATTGGCTCAATAGGAATGAAAAAATGTTTACTTCAAATCCCACAACAATTTCACCTTGGGGAATTTCAAGCTATCTACTAGGTTTCTATTACCCGTCTTGTGATTGGTCGAACACCCTGTATAGTGCGCTTCCTAAACGTCTATTAAGAACACAGTCGTGGACTTTGTAACGGGTATTACACGTTGAGGTCCGTTGTTCTGACCTTTCTTAACACGAGTGTGCAAATAACGTAATTCGAAGCCTCGCACTCCACTAGTGATTTTCAAGATGGATACAAACTAGTGGGTATATCGTGGGTAGCATGTGGAACTGTAATCGTGAGTCACTCTTGTGACAGGAAACGGTCACTTGCGGTCGGTCAGGCGTAATTACCGATCAGCGGCGCGTCGCCTTATCAGTACCGACGTGACGTTTTGGGCTTTACGTAATCAAAGCGAGATGATGTTTGATTTTGATAATCCAATCCTTTGTTCCCTATCTTACGATCAGGCATCGCAAGGCCGATGCGCCCCTGACTTAATTCCACCGTTAAGGCAATCTAAATATTTTCCCGTCGAGAACGGAAAAATATTTTTACCGAATATTTTCAGTTGGTTATTTGGCGTATTAATTTTTGGTCTTGAAGACTGATCGATTTTGTTATTACAGGGCTTTAATGCGAAATTAGCTTTTGCGATCGCAGCGGCGGCTTTGGGCTCGTCCTTCCAACACGGTTACAACACCGGCGTCCTCAACAACCCCCAAACCGTAAGTATGAGGATTAAACTGTTTTCAATTAAGTCAAGAAAGAATACACCTCGAGCCTGTGCAAACAGAGATAATTTTTAAGGTTGTTACGGTGGCTTCTGGAATTATATTGTTTGAAACAATAATAATTGCTTTTGTCTTAAGGTATTAAATCTGTAATTTATTATTACGTAATGTCATTCCAGAAATAGCAAGTATACAGTGACGTCTGTGTGAACTTTTAATATTTGTCAATTAGAACCAAACCAGTTATTTATTATAAAACTGTACGTACGAAGGTTAAGCAGCTATTTACATAAGGTCGAAAATTTGTAATTTACGGCAGATATTGCATGGAAAATACATACGTATTGTCGGTCATAAGACACGTTGAAATTCAATTTAAAATATACTTGAAAATAAATAAAACTATACGAATGTAGGAGCGCTATAGCCCATTCCAACACTGTTTGATAGCTCGAATCTTCGCCCATACCATAGGTTCAGCGTTTTCCATGAAGCAAATATGCAAAATTTTAGGAACATTGTACTTATAATTTGAATACTTAAGTACTGCTTTCTTCAAAAATGACCGATGCCAGTTAATATCGTTATCCTTAGGACGCATTCCTTTAACAATTCACAGGGGTACGTTTATATAAGTCATTAAGTACCATTTCTTACAAGGAAAAATATCCAGCCTTATAATTCAATCTCCCATATCCCTTGTTAAAGGATTTTAAGTGAATTTACGGTAAGAAATACATTGCTGTAAAACGATTAAGTAATATAATTTACATAAGTATAAACCGCATTCTTCGACTACGTCGACACCAAGCAGCACCATCAAGTCAGTTGTGCGGAGATATTTCTATTAGTGTAATCGATATATTTAAGGCTAGTCGTGTTGTGCAATTTGTTTTACCCCGAGAAAACTTGTAAAACTCATTATTCCATACGGGAAAACACCATTGAATGTGCATGATTCTCACTACTATCATATATATCACAATTTCCACTTTTCATTATTCATCGATCATAATAATTCCCGGGCGTATCGCAGTCGTCATATCCGCAAGCAAACACCAATCGATTCAATTGTGGTAACTGATAAAAATCAATTGATTAACGCCGTGTGGTACGCTCTACAAAATAAATCCCGTAATTAGAAGGAACATATTTGATAGACAAAACACACCACTGGAAATTTCCACTGAGAAAAGCTTAGGATAAAGCGCCTAAGATGGTTATTTGTTTTCACTTTATTATAGTACTCATTGGAGTTAGTCTAGATTCTCTGGTCCTTCCATTATTAAGATAGTTTCAACTTGTTTGCAGATCATCGAAAAATGGCTCAACGCAAGCCAAATGGAGAGGACGGACGTGTACCCAAGCAGGGAGAGCATCACGCTCATATTCTCCATCATTACTTCAGTCTTTGCCTTCGGAGGAATGATCGGTGGAGCCATCACAGGTCAGATTTTGGACATGTATTTTTCTGGAATATTGTATCTGCGCTTGTTGTTGAAATTAACCACGTGCACCGTCACGTGTTTATTCTCATCGGTTATCCATGTGCTGATTCCTTTCGTTGCAGGTTTGGTGGCCGACCGTTTCGGCCGTAAAGGCGGACTCCTCCTCAACAACGTGTTGGTCTTGCTCGCGACGATTTGCGAAGCTTGCTCGAAGTCCGCCTCGTCCCACGAGCTGCTCATCCTCGGCAGGTTGCTGATCGGCATCAATTCCGGGTTGAACGCCGGCCTGGCTCCGATGTACCTGGCGGAGATATCTCCCATCAACCTGAGAGGTGCAGTAGGGACCGTCTACCAATTGGTCATCACGATCTCGATTCTGGTCGCGCAGATACTGGGCCTGGAGTCGATCCTGGGCTCGGCAGAGCTGTGGCCGACACTGCTGGCGATGACCATCGTGCCGGCCATCTTTCAGGTATGGCGAATATTCGCAACCTTCATCACTTTAGTCCGACATTTTTTGGAAGCTAGCTCTCTTATCGAAGCTGAGCACTAATTCAATAACGAAGCATCACGAGACGAGACGGACGTGGATTTAGTATATCTGTTATCTGTCTATCTCTCTCTTTCTTCTTTCCTCTTTTTCTTATGTTAGACCACGTGGACCAAGTAACATTCCTTCCAATCGCTCGTTCATTATTGTAATCGTTTACAGATACTTTTACGAAACTACAGACACGTCTCATTTTTTCAAAATCATGACATAAGCGTTATTTCTTCTCGTGCCGCAACCCTTCTCGAGATATGTTTATATAAAAATCTAATTTTAGCACGACGAACAAATAATTGCGCAAGTCGACTGTTCCCCATAATTAAAAGAAGGTGTGGACATACAAATACTGAAAGCAAGAAGAGTAGAATATGGAAACCTCGATTTTATGTACTTTATTTAAACATTTTCTAACTCGATGGACCTGTGAATTCGTTTTGACCGATATGAAATGGGACGCCGCAGCCCATGTATCAAGTTACCGACAAGGTGGCGCCACATTTTGCACTTATTCAGGTCATTCAAAACTCTGTGAATATTAGACAGAAAATTTAAGGAAAACATTGCGCCATCTAGGAAAAATTTATTATCGCAAAATTATTTTCATTGAACACGTGAAACAGATGGGTCTCTCACTCTATGGGTAGTAACAGACACATTTCTTAAATAACAGATTATTTACACTATCTATAGATGATAGATACACACTACGTTATTCCTTTTGTCTACTTCACTTATGTACTCATCGACACACACACAATCCCACTTCCAGGCAACCCACAATACACAACACACTAGTATAAATTTACTTGTATTCTAACGATAATAAAGTTGTAAACGTGTTGTAAACAATCCCGTTTCTCTCAGGTGGCGACCTTACCGATCTGCCCGGAATCCCCCAAGTACCTCCTCCTGTCGAAGAACAACGAGGGAGCCGCCCAGCGCGCCCTCGCCTGGCTGAGGGGCACCGAGGCCGTCCACGACGAGATGGAGGTCATGAAATCGGAATACGAGGCCGCTAAGCTGGTGCCGAAAGTGACGATGCGCGAGCTCGTGACCAACAACGCGCTAAGGATCCCACTTATCGTCTCGATGACCGTCATGGTGGCTCAGCAACTTTCTGGGATCAACGCCGTAAGTGAAAAGGGCGTCGAGGGGTTCGTTTGGTCTTAAATTCTTCTTCCAGGTCATGTACTTCTCGAGCGAGATCTTCAAGATGGCGAAGCTGGACGATATCTCTACGTATTGCACGTTGGGCATGGGCACTATCAACGTCCTCATGACAATCGTCTCGCTGTTCTTGGTGGAGAAGATAGGAAGGAAGACGTTGCTGCTGGTGGGCTTTGGCGGTATGGCGATTGACACTTTGCTACTCTTCATCGCCATGCTTTTCGTAAGTAAAACCTGCTTCTTTTCTATTACACAATCTCAACTGATTATATCTTTTTGTATATAAATCCCGCACTATAAAAACACACGGTGGACACGGAGTGTAGTACGAAAAATCTCACGGCCGTCTGTTACTCCCGCGTTAATATCACATCATATAAGGAATTTGGTTGTAATTTAATAATAACTCAACTCAAGTTTTTCGTTTTGGTGTCCCTAGATGCCAAAACAACTTGTAAACACGATAGACGGCGCACTTTTTAAAGAATTCAACTCAAACTTGGTACAGAAATAGTTTGAGTAAATGTGTCTCGGTTAAGTTCGTTAACGAGTCGAATCGCCCCACTAAAAACAAAGTGGTGGCCCGTCAAATCGGGATATATTACATTAATAAGACTGATACGTCTTATCCCTGAAAATTTCTTTGGGTACTTGTCCCTTTCTACGCTCAAAAAAGTCTTCGTACGACATTTACCTTGGTACACACGTAAACAATAATTTAGAGTTGTGTCGCAATTTCCAAACACCCTGTATCCAAACAGTCGCCCCCTCGGCAGAACCGGGTGAAACCCCGCTCAATGGCGGACATGCGCCATAACCTAACGATTACACGACGCCATCGTGTATAATGGCGGATGTGCGACATGTGCGACATGTCCGCCATCGTTCCGTACCTTCGCCATAAACAGTAAACATTCGAAATATCGACGGGGAGTCGCTCGTCGGGCGTTAACAGAAACGCTCCTTTCGAAACGACCGGTCGAGCACCGGGCGTCTCTGTTTCCCTCGAGCGTCTCCCGCGACGCCATCACCACGAGTACTAACCTCGTTCCTGTCGGGCTCCTGCGGGACTCCGGCCGGTTCCACGGTGCTCCCACGGTCTCCAGGGTTGTCCCTCTATCTACCGACACCGAATTCGAACACTTTCACTAAACTTTTCCGGGAGAGAACCGCTCGGTCAGTACCGAGAATGGCGGCGGCGTGTTCGCGGAACGACGGACGGCCGAGGAAGGTCAGGTGATACGCCGAGGCGATCGACGAGCGGACGAGGCAAGGTGGTGCGCACGCGCCTTCGTACGTCCTCTGGGAAATTCTATTGGTGGATCGAAGGCACCTCCCGGGGGGGGGGGAGATGAGATCTTTTAAGCGAGAAACTTCATGGATTTTCCCGGACGCGTATCTATAAAACCCCGTAGGAGTAGCGATGACATATCGATAATAAGAAATTTGTAGTAATAGGTAGTTAAAAATGAAGATTTGTCACATAAAATGTATATATACTAAATGTTCAGTACCCATACAGCCTCATAGACTATGTATTAGATCTTTTCTCTGATCCTCTAATAGTCTTTTACTATAATTTTATTATCCCACATTTCTCGTTTTTGTCACTATAAGTCACAAGTTTTTTAACTCACCGTGATTGAACTTTGCCAGGCTGAGCAAAGCAGAGCGGCCGGATACCTCTGCATCATCTTCGTCCTGCTGTTTGTCATCATGTTCGCCACCGGTCCCGGTTCCATCCCGTGGTTCTTGGTGTCGGAACTGTTCAATCAGTCGGCTCGACCCACGGCCACATCGCTGGCGGTATGCATCAATTGGACTGCGAACTTCATCGTCGGATTGGCCTTCTTACCCCTGGTGGTAAGTACTATCAAGACGATCCCATCGAGAACAATTGTACCTAATCTATGGTTTCCGTTCCAGAATTTGATAAGTGAGTACGTGTTCCTGATCTTCGTGGTCCTGCAGGCGCTCTTCCTGGTGTTCATCTACAAGAAAGTGCCCGAGACAAAGAACAAAACACTCGAGGAGATCTCGGCAATGTTCCGACAACAATCGTATCAATAAATTAGTATTTATGAAGAATATAAAAATCTATATGTACATGTATAACCCACTTAAGTAATGAAATTGTATATGTATATAAGTATGTGTATTTTCATGTCACGACTGATATCTAAAAGAAATATTTATCTTATCGTAGGCTAGAAGTAAATGGGACATATGTTGCTGCCAAAATGACATTTGGTATGTTTAGTATCGTTAGGATTTGGCGATGTATGTAAAAAAAGTTGCAGAATTATTCTGTCTTAATTTATGTTATCATATGAAGTAAATATTAGTCAATTTCCCTTCAAAGTAATGATAAAACACTAGCCTAACCATGTTACCACATCATTAACTTGCCATGTATATTTTGCGGCTAACATACAACAAACCATTTAGTAATAGTAAGTTAACACTTAGGTAATTATTTTTAATGTGTAAGTAAAAATATTTATTGGTCTAATGGGGTGTTCAAAAATGTGAGGAAACGTTACAAATTCATCATTTGTATTTTAAATATATATCTACCATAGCTTATATACTTTTATAAACCAGAAGGAGGTTTTAATGAAATACCCTTCATTGGACCAGTATCATAGATGTAAATTCTCGCTAAGATACTCTGTAAGGATTCCCGCCATCACATTTATAGATGTATATTTTTTTGAGAACTATTTAAACAGCATAAACTAACACTTAATTGAGGAAACAACACGGTATAAACAAAAGACTGATGACAGTTTTAGTTTCGCGTTGGAATCTCATTAACATGTACATTTTCATGCAGAGAAAAGACGCCAAATTTCAAAATATCTAATTGTTGTGAAGTGCATGTCACATTTTGGCAACGTTAAGCTATGGATCAATGTTATTCTAATTAGGTGTTGAATATTACATATGTTTAAAGAATCTCGAAGAGTTCAACAACCAACCGCAAGTTTGTTTTATTTGGATGTACCCGAGTTTTGTTTCGTGAAGTGATTTTAAAGCAATTACTAGTCAAGAATAAATCAATTCAATAATTTCAATAGCAAATAAATTTATGTTGTATAGTTTTAATGCTGCGATTTTAGATACTGAAATTTTATGATATTGTTTGTATTTATCTCAATAAATTCGTTTTCTAATTACTATTGTTTTTACGAATTTATTGAAATTTTAAATAAAAAATACAAAATGCTTTTAAGTATCAAAATAACCTCGGTGAATCCCGTTAAACTCCGACAGTCTCCTCTTTCCCATCGTAAGTGACTGGATGGAAGAGGAACACGTTGTAGATTGGCGCCTCTTTGTTCGAGACTGCCTTTATAATTTCCTGTGCGATAACACCTCCCAAGATGGCACAAACTGGTCCGACCTCATTGAAAACCAACTGGAAGATCTCGTCGGACAGTTTCGATTTGTTAGCGTCGACCTGATACAGCTCGAAGACATCATCCTTGACTTGCTGGAGGGTTTTGATGTCCTCGTCCTTAGTGTCGTATGTTGGGTTTCGACCTTTTCTGTTCCTGAACTCGATAAGAACTGAAAAATGTTACAACCCAAATAACTTTTCTGTATGCGTTCAGCAATACTTATGTTACCTATTAGCTATCCATAGTATACAAATAATTTGTTGACATGCTTTCTTAAACTTACTCAGCATAAGATAAAACAGCTCATTTCTCCGCCTGTTCTTCTTTATGGCAGTGGTGTTTTGCTTGGTATTCGGCAGTATCAACACCTTATTCAATTCCGGATAATGCAATACCTCCTGCACTTTCACGCTACTCTTTTCGTAACCCTCATGTGTGCGTTTCTTTCCTGACAGCTGGACTCGATCCCTACAACAATCGAAATTACAACCGTTACACTTTCATTCTACTCGTTCGTACTCGAAGTAAGTGTGTTCCTGAAAGTCTGAAACGGAGAATCCGAACATCCCGAACACCTCGCCGTATATCAATTTGATGTTGTTTGTACGGCAAATCTTGTCGATTTTGAGTAGGAGATCAGTCTTGAGGCCGGTAGCTACGATTATGGTGAACTTCTTGAAGAAATCGGCGTCCTTCGAGGCCGCAGGGGATGAATCGGACGTGAGCTTCACCAAGGGGTTCAGGGACTGGGCCTTCACGAGTATCTCATCGGCAATCTAAAAAAGAATTAGAGAAATGTAGTTAGTAACGAAGGCACGGTTGGTTGCCTAACCTGCCTGTAATTAGCTTCACTGATCCTGTAAGGACCGCTTTAGAGTTTCGCTCATTTATACAAAGTCAACCGGAAACAAAAAAAAACAACAATCCACACTTCATTCAAAATTTACAATCTAACCGTCAGCGGTTGTAGACAAACGAAATGGAATCGGACGAGAAGGACCAAAGAGAAACGAATCACGACGAAGAAAAAGGACAAGAACAAGACGAGCAACCCGAAGAAAAAGGATACAATGAAGATCACGACGAACATTCTGAAAAAGAACATGACGAAGACCGCGAAGCTCTATTAGAGTCCAACGTAACTGAACAACATTCGGAAACAGGGATGGCAAATGAGGTTCCAGCCCAATCTCATTCGAACTCTTCAGATATAAATCTCCAACAACGAGATGCCGACAAACATCACATTAAAGAAGACATGCCGGAACTGGGTGACGAAGAGGAAGTCAGCTCCACTGAGGAAGCAGCAGAGGCACAGGACCAGACAGAACAGCGCGAAGACTTGACCAAGCATGCGGAAGAAGGAATAGGTGAAGAAAAACTGAATGTGACCAAGAGCGTGACGATCGATCACAGTGACCAACAGAGATACTCCAAGCAATCCATAAAATCCAAAGCGTCGTATCAGAGCAATTATAGTAAGTGAGTATCTACATATATCTAAAAATGATGAAGATGCATAACTGTATTTTTTATCCAGGAAGACGAAATATTCCTATGATATGGCACCGAGATTTCAGGACGAAATCGTTGTAACGAGACCTAGTGGCGACTTTAGAATTGCTGAAGTAGACTCGGCAGCTTATGAATATTACTTTACAAACGAAGGTGAGGATTTTTTCTGGCTTATTTTGAAAGTGATATAAGCTAAGAAACTTCGGAAAAAATTTAATGCAGTTTTTAAGTCCTTGGGGTAATTGCCACTACTAAGATGTTTCAGGCCTGGTGGGTATTTTGCACGCTACTCCCTTAATACCCACTGCACGTGACAGACTGAACAGAAAACGTTAAATAAACTATATTTAAATGGATATTCAGCACATCGTATTATTGATCAAACGGTATTGATCGTTTTTAAACTGAAAACCTCAGACAAACATTTTGGCAAAGCAAAATATAACCCATGTCTTTTAAAGGCGAGGAAGAGGAGTTGCCCTCCATCGTAGAAGAAGAGGAACAAGCAGAAGAAGGCATCGATCGCAGTTCATACTACCAAAAATACTATGAACTACAGGCGAAGATGACGGAAATCAAAATAGAAAATGGCTTCATACAGAAGAAACTCTCGTTATTCTTTAAGAGGAGGAAGATGGATTACGTGCTGAAGGAATCCCACCAGCAGTTCGACACTCAACTCAGGTACAACAGGACGCTGGACACGCTGAAGGAATTGATAGACACTGACCAGGAGCAGAGACTCGTGACCCAGACGGAACTTAACGAGCTAAAGGCGAAGAAAGACACAAAATCCGTAGAGCTCGATATACTGTTTAAGGGACTTCAGGCGAGGGAAAAAGAGATAGGGTAAGGCCAACAAAACGTTAATCAACGACAATTAAAACCTACTGTTCCAGTCAGGGATTAATCAACACAAAGACCGGAAATCCGATTCCAGATAAGCTGATCGAGAGACTGATCCGGCGACAAAAAACCCAAATGGAAGAGGTATCCCAAATGCGGCTCAAGTACATAATCCTGAGGGATATGGTGACAGAAAAGCAAGACGCCATAGCCGCCTTGGACAACATCGGAGAAGGCCTGCACCTGATGGATTATGAACAGCTCAAAGTTGAAAACAGGTAATGAAGCACAATCGTAACTTTCATTGTATAGCGGCTCCAAGAGACTTGAATAACCATCACCAGCTTTAAACAGCTGTAATGTAGTCCACTCCTGAGCATAACTGTCCATTTCTGTCTATCTTGTGCTGTTCTTATCTAGTTAGAGTGAATACCACTGAGACTACCCGACGTCTTGCTTATAAGTTAAAGTTTGCCTAGATTTGCTATTAAATAACTTGTTTATTTGTATCTTCACTCCTTTCTCCCATTCTCCATTCTCTTTGTTTCCATCTCCCTTCACCTCTCATCTTCTCCGAAAGCCGTTTTTGAAGAGAACACTTCGACACTACTGCTATTTTAAACATTACATTTGTTTTTTAGGAGTCACGCAGACAAAATCGAAGAAAAAGAAGAAGAGCTAACCCGACTGAGAGCCAAATGCGAGAACACCATACAAATCCTCGCCCACCTCCGGGACAAATCTGCTGCACTCGATAACGACATGGAAGACCAGCGGGAAGACCTAAACATCGTCGAGTCCCAAGTAAAGAGGACAAGGGAGGCAGTGAACTACCTGAAACAAGAACGGGACAAATTTAGGACCCTCAGGAATGAACTGAGGCAAGACTCTGGCCTGCTCGCCGAACCGAAACTCCTGAGGGATATGGAGGACTCGTTCGAGGAACTGAAACATGAATCTAGAGAACTGGACCGGTTGAAAGAGGATGTTGCTCGAAAGGCGACGCAAATTAGAAACATCCGAAGGAACATCGAACACTTCACGGAAGTGATGACGAAGAAGTCGCAGTGGATGACTAACACCGCACCAGATAAATCTAAACGCAAAGTGTTCAAAGGCAGGCCCAGTTTACTTTCTCCCATATTGCCAGAGAACGCATTCAACTACATGAAGAATTTTAACCACAGGCCGAGGATTAAAACCAAAACAGTTTTAGTGAAACAGAAAATGCAATAAACGTGGTAATTATGACTGAACTTACAGTCAGGTCATGACCCTATAACTTCCCGTATACTTATTAAGTATGAGCCAAAGTTAGCACTAATATGGATCCGGGATAACTTAATAGAAGGTTTCTAAATTCCATTTGTCAGAAATAGAGGCTAACACTGCCTATGTCGTTTCAACCTCTTTTACACAAAGGGAGGTCGCGGACAAGTAGATAAATAGTCATTTTCTTCATAAGTCTATGGCTTCCTGAACCTATACTAAGTATGCTCAATGTTTATATTCGGGACTTCTTGCATTTAGCAATTACTAGCATACACTATGGATAGCATAACGAGAAGTATCTAAAGCAAACATTTACCTGAAAGTGTGTTACTAAAAACATTCTCATACCTTCTTGCCGATGCTACTCCTGTTCAGCAGAAAATTCTTCGACTGTTCTTCCTCAGTAACGATTCCATCGTCCAAAATTACTAAGGAATTGATGCCGGATAACAAAATATTTTTGGCGATCTCCGAACCGAGGGCTCTAACGCCGATAAGCAGGACGTTGGCAGCACGCAACCTACCAAAATTTTAAATTGTACTTTTCTGTTATAGCTAATACAATGAAGAATTACTTCTCTTGAGATTCGATTCCCCACAAACGTATCTGCCTGTCATACAACTCAGCTTCTGCTGCCGACAGTTTTTCACTCATTCTGAAGAAAATGTGGAAAACTGTTGCACTTAACAATCCTACAACAAACGGACAACCTCAAAAAATGAACCCATTTGAGTCACAAAACATATACATTTACGTTTTACCACAGAATACCACCATATTTTGATTGATCGTACCTACATTCTGTGTTGTGATTTTCAGAAATGGCGGGTACGATTTTACGGGTGAAAAGAAGTTTGGAAGTTGAACCTTCGGAAACTCTAATTTTGGAATGCAAACGAAGGAAGCTCATCGATGGTTCAGAGAGCTCAGCCGGACAGGTCATGTCTACAGCTGTGCTTACTTTCGCTGGAACGATTAAGAAGGTTAGACATAACCTCAATGTTTGAGTTATTGAAAGTATAACTCATTTTACATGTAAAAACTTATTTGGGGGCTACTCGTTTGCACTTCTTAATAATTAGTAAAATTATTAATAGTTTCCCCTTGTAACACCTGGTCATTATTTTTTTGAGGACGAGGATGTCTTGGACCATTTAAAGAAAAACAACATACGAGACATCCAGGAGTTGAAAAGCCATTTCAAGAAGCACCAAGTTAATATAAGCGAAAAATTGAGGGACGAGCATAAGGAGAACATTAAGAATGGCCGGTTCAAAGTAGTAAATTCTTTTCGTTCTATTGATGATGATAAAAATAAAAGTGAAGACTCCTCTAAGAAGGAAGTAGTCATCTATGATGTTGAAGCTGATGGGATGGAGCCTCCCAATGAGAAGGAAATGGAGAAGTTTGTTTACGATATGTACACCAGTTCTGTTGATTTCCATGAATTGGAATTGGAGGATTATATCAAGTAAAAAATTATCAAATTTTAATTAACTTCGTTATATTTATTTCTTACGTATTTTCAAGTATCCACCCTCTGCTCGACCATTCATATTGTCGTCCATATTCAAAAGTGGATCACGAAGATGATGAGAGTGATGACGCAGAGAGTGAAGATTCCAATGCTGAGAATTGTTGGCGCAATGACTATCCAGATGAAGAGGATGTACTCTCTATTGATGACGATGATATGATTAATGCAGTAAAAAAACTGAATTGTGATAATGATTTATCCAGCGATGAGGGGGATCTCGACGGAGACGATTTCGATCCGAAAGATTACAATCTTTATGGAGAAAGGTATGCAAAATTTAAGGCTCGAGAGGCAAAAATGCTTGCAGCATGTGAAACTATCGAAGATGATTTGTGCCATGATGAAGAGGATGATTATTACTATTAGATGTATTTTCAGTAAAAAATAAATTATACTATCGCTAATGTATTTGTTGAAAAATGTTTGACTTACCCTTAAAGGAATACTAAATTGAAATGATTCACTGACACCAAAATCATCAATTATTTATATAAGTGTACATTTCCAGTGCTGTAAAAATATTTTTGAATTAAATCAAGCAGCTGCTTCTTCTGGTACTGGGACCTCTTCAGGCGGAGCCTCCTCGCTTTGATCTTCCTCGATTGCCATATCCCCTTCTACGTGCACCGTCTCATCTATCTCCTCAGTTTCCTTGTCAATTGCTGCTGGTGTGTTCGGCTGTTCTTCGCCTGCCGTAGTAGGTAACGTCGGTGGAGCTGTTTGGTCTTCAAAAGAGGAGAAAAGTTAAAAATAAACATAGAAATTAATTTTAGAGATCATTTTTAGGGTATACGTATACACTACCTTCACCGGTGAGCGCTACTTCGGTTGGCGGCGGCCCCTGCTCCTCGTATCCCAAAATCTCCTCGCCATCTACTTCCTCCTCCTCTTCCTCGTCCTCTGCAGCTCCATACTGCATGCCGCCCTCGAACTCGGCTCCACCCATGAAATCTTCTCCCTCCTCTTCCTCTATTTCTTCCTCCTCTTCCTCCTCCTCCTCCTCCTCCTCCTCGTCCTCGACGGCGACATCGGTCCTCATCTCAGCACCCTCGTCGAACGTCTTCGATACCCTGGGGCTCGCCTTTGGCTTGTCAACGGGCTCTGCTGGCGGGGGCACCTCCTCGATCGGCGAAGGAGGCGGCGGTATTTCCTCTGAAGGCTTCTCTTCGGAAGGTTTGGCCTTTTCTGAATCATGGTTTGTTAGTACAACTCAAGAATATTCCTTTTAATTATGAAATTAAGAGTGGCTGAGTTTACCTAACCTGTTTGCTTGGCAGCCTCCTTTTTCTTCGGAGGGGCGAACAGCTTGAACTCGTTGGGCATTTCGTCATCGGCGAAGAGGTGATCGGTGAAGTATAAGCGACGTATGCGCACGTTCGCATGGATCTGCACCCGTATCGTTTCGATATAGGTGGAACCTGAAGGAATTTACGAAAATATGAGTAACATCAGCGCCACACGAAAGTAAAATCACCATAGGCCCTCTTGGTGAAATCGGCCAGGTTGAACTGGACTTGGTTCCAGCCCGCGTTCAGGCCGATCGGCATCGTGGTGCAGAAGGGCCGTACCTTCGTCGTCGACTGGAAGTTCGACACTCTGAACCTCCTCCTCATATCTTTATCGTCTAAACAAAGTAAAACTATGAAAAAAGCATACCTATCTGCAACTAACCCTCACCTAATATCTGTATTTCAAATGTGAAGTATTTCTTCATGTTCTTCAGCACCATCACGAAGTACGGCAGCCTGATCCCCAGGGACGCCCTCGGCTTGACCGGGCACGTGATGAAAGTGGTAGCGACATTCGTTCCAGATATTTCCAGGACGAGCGACTTCACCTCGTCGTCGATTATGCGGCGGATGTGGCCGTTCTTCACCTACGGAATAGGCGCGGAGGTGAAACGTGAAAACTGAGCGCTTTTCGTGCTCACCTGGGAATCCCATAACGCCAGCGGGTTGCTCCCGACGCTGAAAAATACTGAGACGAAACCGCTCTGGTAGGAATTTGCGAACATTTCACTTCAAACGTCAAGTAAAATGTGTTTAAGTTTTCTGACGTTAGCGATGATTCAGCCAAATTATTCGTTACTAATGAAGCAATGTACGTAATATGCAATTTAATTTCAGATGATTGTGCTGAAGTCACAGCTGAGGCTAAATTGAACGAAGAGACAAACGAGTTGGCGTTAGAAATAGATGAAAGGAATATCTTGAAAAGGAACCCGAAGGTTTTCACGTTCCCATTGCAACTATGGTGTCTTCGAATCACCTGAATTCCTTTAAATCCTTTGACGATTTACAATTACTTGTCAATCAATAATCAAACATTATAACAGCATCTTTATCTGTTTCTTCCATAGATTGCACCGCCAGCTTAAGATTATTAAATAAATCTGTTAATACGACCAACAATAGGGGTTCTCATGAACGGAGTGTTGTTCGTCCTGGACGTTGGCAGAATGCGTGCTTTTCATAAGAAGTTGTACGTTTTGGAACCTTGTTTTTGAAGAGTTATCCCTGAAACTTTACCGTGCAGTTCAAACCGCCTCCTTTCATTCGAATCACAAAACTCGTCTTTCCTACTTAAATGTTTTAGTGTTCTATAATACGCTTCTCTCGTAGCGCCATCCATACCACTTAGTAGCAACTATTCCGTATCGCCAATCTGCCCTTTAAATCAAAACGCAACTATTCTTGTCTAAAATTCGTGTAAATAGAATGGCAAACAAATGCAGTTTCGCAGGAACTGGTTCCTGGATCCGGAAGGAGGTGGACGTTTGAAACTTATGGGATGTCCCCAGGAGTCTTGGAATCGAGGCACGGAGCGAGAGCTTCCGGCGATTTAGTGAGAACGTGTGGGACGCGAGAAGTTCAAATTTAGGTCAGAGGGAGCTAGCTGGACGCCTCCGAGCGACTCGCAGAAATATTCGATGCTTCGCTAGCGGAGATTTGAACAGACATCGTTTTGCCGCCACAATCACATGTTGACAGAGAGGCGAGGACCGAGGTATTTTCGTACCTCCTCCTCCTCCACCTCCACCATCTCCTGCTCTACTGTGCGTGCGTGTGTATGCGTGTGCGAGTGTTGTGCAAAAATCCCCGACTGTCTGCATTTCCACAATATTGTGGTAGGGTCGTCGTGACTGTCGCGGGTGCGATAACCAACGGGGGATACCACACGCACTTCGAAGGTGGGAATCATGTGAGTCGATAAACCCGTGGCGTTTTCGGTTTCGGATCAAGCATCCTCCTGTCCGACGTCCCTTCTTGTGTCACTATCTCTCGATTCTGATCCGATCGTCCGTCAGGGATAAACCACCAGTCAGTCGTTCCAGGATGGCACATCGGGTCTCGACTGCGACGGGAACTCCGCTCGATCGCTAACTGGATGTGCTCTATGATGGTCCTGGATGCATTTGATGTGGGTAAATATAGGTTATGTCCTCGGACAGATACGTCTTACCCTTACTAAATCATGTGCGGTACCTTTGAGAACCTTTATTAATCACTGTTAACCCCACCACTGATTATTAGTGCACGCACCTTTTACATGTGTAATGAAGGCACTGCGTGAAATGCAACACCTCACCATATTTATACAAGCAATTAGAAATTGAGGAACAGTCAGAGACAAACTCGATTGTAACGCGATGTAAACATTCAAAACTCGAACAGCTAATTGGTTGTTTACACAACAACCTATGCCACTTCTGTATCCATTTGCTAACTAGCTGCCAAAAGGTAAGGTATCCTCAGTTGATTACAAGCGCACTAGAAACCATTACATATTACATGGTCGATCTAGTCGCAATCCACTAGGAATATGTCACCACACACAGTACCTCTCGTTACTCTGGAACTTTTACATTTGATGATTCATTGAATATATCATTACTAGACCTCTTGTTTTAATTAATGGTTTTATGGCCTGTCAAATAATTTCCCTGTTAACGCTTTAAAGTTACTTTTACTTTAGACAATTCTTCTGATCCTAGTATAACACTATGCATGAAGGTCAGTTTTTAAGTTGTCAAGTTTAATTACAAATTCCTAATGGATAATCACATATTGACCCATTTGAAAAAGGTGCTGCATTTAAATATTTATATGATAGTAATGACAGATTAATATCATTTGAGTCATGGTGACGATGTGCCTTTAAGGCAAGCTACGAGTATAAAAAATTGTCATTTTAGCACAGAAATCAAAAAGGTTCTGATTGGTACGCACAATTCAGTTTCAAGTAATACTAACATGTTCTCTTTTTGCAGAAATTCTCACTGTAATATCAATGTAGTCTGGAGATGGTGTGTAAGGAGGAGGTTTTATTATGGTTCAAGGACTTGGATAGTTATAAAAGGATAGATGTGTTATACGAGTTACTAAATATGTGTTTACCGTTCGAGATACGCTTCATAGGATCGTGCATCGAGGAGCTAGGGAAACACACCTACCAGGAGTTGCGGGGGCCCGCCCTCATGGCGAACGATCTGGATAAGTTAACGAGAGATGTGTCATTCAATCAGGGTATACTGGACGAAGGTGTTCGGCACAGACTGTTGATATACCTTTCATTGTTGTCGTCAAGGAACTTTAGTGTAGCCAGTTGGATATATCGCAAATTATTGAGGACAGACACTATCGAGGAATATGTAGTGAAAGAGAAGGGGAAGGATGAAGTATTACATAGTGAATTTTTGTTGTTATTTACTATGGCACTACACCATCCTGCATTTACGTTTGAACACAAACAGTTTTTCAGTAGGATATTAAGTGGATTGATAGACATTAGAGAGAATCGAATATCGGCCAAGCACAGTGCACTCGGATATCCCCCAGGCTTCGGATATCCAACAATGAAGGTTAGTAACACATTTACATTTTAACTTTGTGTTTTAGGAGCGTTTAGAATACACTAATTCTCACCACAGCTCAAAATGTAGCTTTCTTGTATATATTTTGTATCGGTGAAGTGTATCTGTTATCCACCTAGCTTTGTTTTAATGCTGTCAATACTATTTCAAACTCTACTGAATCGAAAGCTTTGTGGTAGTGTATAAATGTCAGCACTAATGGCTTATTGCATGCTCTACGTTTTTCAGTCAGGGTTTTAAGAGTTTGTAGGTGATCGTTTGTGCCATTTCTTCTTCTGAAGCCTGTGTGTTTAAACAAAAAGTTATCAGTAGTTATGATGAAGTCGGAAAATGTGCCACTATTCATTGATTAGCCTATGGTTTTCCTTTGTTATTGTACAGAGTCATGAGCAGCCATCTGTCCCGGTGAAAACGGCGCCGACCTCGTGCGGGGATTCTCCGTCGACGGCGTTTCATCAGCTCCCAGGGCTTCCCCCCCTTCCGCCGCCGCCGCACCTCGATTTCATCACGCCGATGTGGAACAGGCCGGGTTTTCCTTACGGCGCCCCCGAGGTGAAGCGAAACGGAAGGAGTCGAGGTTACTTTGATGGAACAATTGATTTCAGGTACCTCCTTTCCCCGCGTCAACCATGTCGCCACTAGTCAGTCGGGCGACGTCGCCTAGTCAAAGCAGGAGCTCGTCGCCGCTCAGGGTGCCGATAGTGAGGCCCCCGCCGCCGCCTCCGCCCGCGCCAACTCATCTACAGGTACAGCGAAGTTTTCATCATAGACTTGTTTTACTTTTTATGAGTAGCTCAAGAGATATAAGCTTGTATATTGCTTAGTGATAATAATATGAACTAACGTCACTAAATGTACACTGAACTGCAACGTCCGCCATATTTGGAGTAGGAATTTGCACGAGTAAATTCCCATATGAGATGTTGATTCTTTGGTTCTAAATCATTTTTTTGTTCTGTGCAGCCCCCCAACGTTCCTCCACCGCCGGTTGCCTCAGCGCTCGCCGGGGTACCATCGCCGATAGCGCCGCCGCCGCCCCCGCTCGCCCCTATAAACGGCCCCCCGCCGCTCGTCGACATCATCGTACCCGCCGCTCAACCGACGGCACCTCCTTTGGATCAGCTCTCTCAACCTAGTCTACCGTCTGTGTACGCCGTCACCTCCGCCGTTATGGCCCCACCGGACTTGAAACTTATTGACGAGGATGTTGTGAAAGTAAGAGACGTTTTGTTAAGGCTAGGTACAGAGGTAGTATATCAATATGGGATTAATGTTGACTAATGTACCAAAAAAGTAAGGGGAAGGTCATTGATAAGTTTTATTCCTTGTGAAAGGACAAAGAGAGTGACTCATAAACTTTGATCTGACGTGTACAGTACACGTTTGTTTTTTTTTTGTTTAAAGAGCATCACTTACTCATAATTCATCACGTGCTATGGACGTTTTTAATTTTATTGAAGACTGTTTTAACAATTGCAACATATAAATGGTTTGTCCTTTCATTTAGCATTACGTTCCTCGCTGATAATCTGCATAATCCCCTTGTACATCTCTTGAATAATTTGAGCTTCGCTTACGCCTAACCTCCTCTTATTAGATATATCGTAGATGCCGTCGACGGCTTCGCTGTGCTCCCCGGCCGTCCCTCTCACCTGGAGGTTGAGCCTATCGGCGAGAGCGTTCAGTTTAGTCATATCCTTCGCGAGCTTCGGGACTTTAATGTGAACGGACGCCCTGATGGTCGTGCCGAGGTTCGTCGGACAGAAGGTCAGGTAGCCCAAGTGGTCGGTCCTCATGAATTTCAGTTTCTTCTCGAGCTGATCGACGCCCGTCGTCAGCCTGTTGTAAACTTCCGGCAGGTTCCCGCCCTGCTGTAGGGAGATTATGCGCATGTGGTCCTCTTCGTTTACCCAAATCAGGAAGGTTTTGTTGTCATTGTAGTAGATACCTCTAGCGTTGGGCCAGAACCTGCAGTTGTTGGCCGATTGTAGGAATCTGTCACCTTCTTTGAACAAGTAATGATCGTCGATAAGTCTCTGTTGTTCTTCCTTAGTCATTTTATTGATGGGGTAATAGTTTCCCTTGTGCTGTCCCGATAAATCTTTAAATACGTCGATTAATTTTGCCTCGATTTCTAAGTATTTTTCTTCGGTCAGAAGCGGGCTGAACGCGTAACCTTCCAGCATCCTCCCGCACCGCACCCTAGTCGACACGACGTATTGTCCCTTGGGATCGAGGTTCGCGATAGACTTGAGCTCGCCCCAGTCTTTGGGAGGCTGCGTGTCTGATTTCCTGAACCCGTGGTAGTCCTGTATGATCGGATCGAACAAGTCCGCGTAGAGCGTGTAACACTCAGGGTCGGCGGCGTACACCCCAACGCCGGAGTCGGGATTCTCCAGACCGGAGCGGATGCAGTCGAGCAGGCTACAGCCGTAACTCGTCTTTTTCGTTTTTAATCTTTCGAACACGTCGCGCGTCAGGTATTTTTTCAACAGGGATTTACTGTCTGCTTTCTGGAATTCCTGGTAGCTCTTCTGCAGTTCGTTGACTATGTCCGGGTGGACTTTTCCCTTGCCACATTTTTCTTCGCACTTTTGGCACTTCTTCGCCATTTTCACTAGGAATTTGACAGTTGCTAAGGTTTTCATCTGTTAATCTTATAGGTGGTATGTACAGAAAGTTGTGTACTTAATTACCCAAAAGGGTACCTGTTGTACTTAAGTAGAAAATAGATGGGATCTCTCAATCAAACGTCGTTTCGGTTTAGCGGCGTTTAAATAAAATATTTGCACTAGGTGAATGCCGTCCAGAATTTAAAATGGTTCAAATTAGCACAATATACAAGAGCAGAGGCAAAATTCTTATATTCTACATATCTTATGTGTCTCATATTTCCAGTTGGCGTTCGAGGAGAAGCACCTGCGCGACATTCTGTGGTCCCGTCCGTTGAGCAGCCCCGACGTGAAGCCGAACGGGATCCGTTTCTCGCCGTTCGTAGGCAAGATGCGGCCGTACCTGGTCGAGCAGATGCAGGCGCTGAGCGTCGACGGCGAGAGCTCCCTGCACCAGTCGAACTCGTCGGGCGCGAGCAGCCCGAACGAGACGCCCCCCGGGACGCCGTCGGCGGCGACGACGCCCTCGGCGACGCCGCACGGCCCCGGCAGGGGCGGCGGCGACGGTAAGCCGAGGGCGAACGGGATGCCGCCGTTCGCTGCGAGCCCCATGCCGGACACGTCGTCGCCACCGCCCTCGTTCACTAGTAACAGCTCCGTGCCTTACAGTTTCTCCCAACCGTTCGCCCTACCCCCCAATAGGTCAATATTCCCCTACAGTAACCAACATTACAGGCCGACTTTCACTGCTCAGTACCCTAATTTTCCTACAGAGAACAACTTCGCCTACACCTTCCCTTATGTTCATCTTATGTATTCTAGCCCATTCCCTGCAAGGACTCAGCCCGGTTGTTACAATTGTGGGGCGCCCAATCACGTCGGCACCGAGTGCACCGGCCAGAACGTAGAGGATATCACGCAAAAGAAAGCGTTCCAGTTGGAGTATACGTCGCCCTTACCGGATTCCGATAAATGATAGTGTGTCTAATTTTTATAGTGATCTGGACAGTTACCGTACTGTTTTAAAAGTGTAATATACGTTAAAAATAATGTAATTTATTGTAAAAAGCCGTAAGATTATTTCAGTTGTGTTCTTATTTTAGATTTGGAACTGATCAGGTAAGGTGAGAGTTATGAAGTGAAATTATCTGTTCGCTATCTTTATACAATTAATTGTTACATTTGTTTTCACTACAGATATTTTTCTTCGAATCGTTAATTTAACAGGCACTATAAATAATAGTAATTATAATATGTACACACTGAACAGTGGCCTAATATCTTATCAATTATATAAGAACATAAGGTGTAACGACTTTTATAACTCTTATGTAATACTTGTAATTAAGACCAATTGTAAAAAAGTTTGATTTTTGGTCTTCTTGGTTAAAATTAAACCATTTATAGCCAAACGTGGACACAGTTAATATGTAATTCGTATTTTTATTGTGCCTTATCGATTGCAATGATTGTCGATGACTTCACTGATACTTTCTTGAAATGGGAGTACGTGGAAGAAATATTCAGTGTTGTTGTATCTGGTTTTTAAATTATTTTGAATAATATCAACTATAATTATCACAAATTAAATTTACAATTACATTTAATACATAAGGTGCTCAAATTGCATATCCGAAACATGCCTTGTATGTTTGTAAATGGTAGTTTTCAGGTGTCCTTACGAGGACTGGTCCTTTTTTAAAGAATCTTTGTTCAACAGATTGTTTTATTAGAACAACTAATTTTCAAAGCGCCTTTAAGAATGAGTAAGTGCCAACATAAAAAGGTGAATTGTTGCAGGAGAAAATGACATTTTTGTTTCATTACTCAATTGTATTTTCAACATACTGTCATGTCAACCACCATTGCAACCGATAAGGTACAATTGCAGGCTGCAATAAAAACTAAAAGCATTTGAACGTGTCGCTTAAATGTGCTCATATATAGATTGCATTGAGTTTTTTCCATTTAGCTGATCTACACCATTGCTCTCGTAATAATGGTATCTTTGTTGGGTACGTTGATTTCATGTCTTTCACCTAACTTGTACAAGATCATCTCGGTTCTTTTTAGAAAACTTTCTTTTTACAGTTCAGCGAGAATCTCTTGTGAAGTTGTCGTTCAAGGTCCATTTAAACTGTACTTATGGAGTCGCCATAATCGTTTCTTAAGGTTCAAACCAAGTTTCCACTGTTTGCGCGAAGAATAGAGAGTGTTCGGTATCGTTTTAATCCATGTGGACCAAATGAAATTTAAAAGAAGAATGGTAGTTTGTGATTCACGAGGTGAATATATTGTATGAATTTTCAACAGATTATACTTCAGGTGCTAAAGAATGGAATAAAGTCGTAGGACGAATTGATGGTCATTGTGTGATTTCTATCAGTGTACGTTTTACTTTTAATTAGCTACGTTTTGTATATTCGGATATTGAATTTTTAAACGTTTTAGCAGTTTGAGGTCAAATTAAATTTTTTCAACTGGATAATTATAAGAGTGTATTGAAATTTTAAAAGTGTTTTAAGCAATGTTTTAACTACTTCCATCGTGTTATGAGTAAAAAGTGTGGCTTTGAAATTGAATGTAATGTACCACTAGTATTGTTTTTCGGAGAGCATATTCGGAATTAAAGTTGTCTTTATTTGAAGGATATCACTCTTTGGTAATCGTTTAACTGAAATCTTGGCGCAAATGCACTATATTTATACTTCAAAATATAGAAATTATTTTTATAGGGATATTAAAATCTGCATTCTCTGATTGGTATGCAACTTTTTTTAGGGGTCGATATAGCCTATTTTTATATTTCCCACAATTAGATCGCACATCGATTCTTTCAAGTGGTGGTTTTGGTTTTTGAGTCCATTTCATTATACGTAATTTACTAATGTAGTTGATAGGTCACCAATAAGATATTTTTCTATAGACAAAATTATCATTTGAAAGGATTACATACCCAATTGGATTTTATCGCAACCCCAGTTTTCATAAGGAAGAGAAAAGAAATGTAACGCCACTCCGCTAGAGATAATTTTAAATTCAAAATTGAAACAATCACGTTTTAGAAGTGCCAGGAAGACATTCCACCGTTCATTTGTCGTTTATATCTATTTTGTATATTGAAATATTTTAATGCGGAGCTAATAAAATGGAATTGATTGGAAAATATTTGTGGGGATGTGATTGTTCGTAAATACTTCAAACCCAATTAAGTTATGAACACTTACTTTCGTGACTACTGTCAATTTTGTTTTATTGAATAATGTTTTTGTTTCCGAAATAATTTTCTTTTTATGTAGATAATACCAAATCGATTTATTTATTCAGGTTTAAGATGGTTTTGCCATTATGTATTTATTAAAGCAACTCGTAATTAATTTATATTTTTGTTGTAATTTTGTTTTTTAAATTGTCAATATTATGTCTTTCTACATATATATAAAGATTGTTCTGTAAATCGTTTTAATTGTATATAGTGACATGTAGTTACTATTATTGAATATTGATATATTTATAATACAATCAGTATGACTGAAAGTTAACTTAATTGAGATTAAAAAATAAAGTTTTTTTCTAACACGTGTGTAGTGATTTGTTTTTTCCAAAAACTACGGTGATCTAAGGTGTCGCCGTCGATTTCAAAAAACTTGACACAAATGATGATCACTAAAAAAGTATATTAAAATGAGAGGTTACCTAAAAAATTGCTACAACAAAAATATTTTTAGTGTCAATCAGTGCTCAAATTTGATAATAAACATTGCTCTGATTTCTGTAAATCTAAATTTTTGAAAAATACCACTTTAAAAAACATACGAGCTCATCCGAAAGGAACTTTTTTCAGTAAAAGTATATTTTCCCGATTAGACATTGGTCGTAAAAAATTGTCAAGCGATTGTTTATTCCGTAAATATTGAGTAGTAGTGATATTGAAGCAACTATGAATTAGTAAAGTACGCTAACTATGGGAAGCCGTCGTCATCCTCCTCGGCCATCTCCTTGGCAAGCTCCAGGTCCTGCTGTTCCCTCTCCCTCCTCTCCTCGGCGGACTCCAACTCCTTCCCGTACGCCTTGGGCGGGTACCTCATCGCTTTCACGCTCTGATTATGTAGGTCCAAACAGAACGATATGCGCTGATGGAAGGCCATCTGGGGTTCTTTAGTGCAGTAGATGTCGGTGCTCTCCTTGCTGCGCATGTAACCGCCCTCCGGATCGAGCGTCGCCTCGATCACTCCATCTCTTATGGCCTTCGCGACTATGAATTCTGCGTCCTCGGCGCAGTCGAGGCCCAGCTTCTTCGCAATGTCCTGCGGGGAGATTCTGGAGTAAGACAGCCCGATGCTCCTGATCGCAGTCTTTATGACGTTGTGGCGCAGCCTGAGGATCAGATTAGCTTATGTTAGATAAGTTCATGTAGCTAAGAAACATAAAGCCTGGCAACCAGCCTTCATCCCTAAAGGATCGGAAAGCCTGCTTTGTTTCCAGAAATGAGGAATAACTACAATTAAAATTATGCCTAGTTCTGCATTCATTTTCTCATGAAAGTGACATCTTTACACCAACATTAATCAAACTGTTCTTTCGAAATTTTTCTGGAGTCAATCTTACCTGAGGATCAATGTGAAAGTGTGGTCGTGTCGGAACTGAGGACCGAAGTTCTCGAGCACCTCCCCGAATCGGTGTAGGTTTCCCATGCGTACCGCCTGGGTGAGCTGGAAGTATGGCCCGAGGGAGCGCCTCATGCTGGCCTGCCTGAAGATCTGCCTCTCAGGGATGTCCCCCAGTAGCAGCTCGACGACTATCAGGAATTTTTGCACAGTTTGTCGGAAGCCGACGGCAGTATTCTGGGGTGCCTTCCGCATTGCTTGTACGAGATGCTTGTGTGACAAGGTGTACTCCAGTCTGGCGGCCTTGATTCGACCTAGATAATATAGGAACCGGGCCCACTCGTTGTTGCTGGCGGTCTCGGGGAACACACATTTACTGACTAACTTGTCGGCCTGATCGTAGAGGTAGTAATGCAGGTAGTTTCTTAGAAGGCAGTTGATCAGGACGGCCTGACCTTCAAAGTCGTTTCGTAGCGTGGCCGTGCGGAGCCGTGAGTGCAAGAACGCTCTGATTGAATCTAGCTTATCCGTGAGTTCAGCCACCCTCGAGTAGTAGAAATAGCATTTGGCCGCGATGAGGTCGATCGTTCTCCTGTTCTGACTGGTGATTCTGTTCATGAGTAGTTGCGCGCACCTCTCCGCCTCCTGCAGCTTGTTCGTGTCGATCAGACGTACAAGGATAAGCAGGTTGATGTAAGCGTCGACTTCAGGCACGGGCGACTTGCTCGCCGAGCGCGCCCTCGACTGGGTCGAGCTGTCGACGTCGCCTGCTGCCTCTTCAGTGAAGCACAGAGGCGCGTCCCTCTCTGAGACGGGGTACACCTGGTTGATGAGGTTCCTGAGGACAACACCGTTCAGCTTCCTTCTCGTGTTCGGCAGGCAACGCAGCACGCGCAGGATAAAGCGGTTCTCTTTGTTCGCCACCGCTTTCTCGATCTGTCTCGCGTGTTCGCGGATCTCCAGGAGGCTCTGCAGGTCGGCGTCCTTCTTATTGTCGCCACCTGTCTCCAGCCCCGGGGGGCTGTCGGCGCTCTTCATCTCCACGTCGGTTTCGGTGGCACCCATTTTCGCTTCACAAATGAACAATAAGACGTCGACTCACAGTCAAAATAACGATTGTGATTTACAAAAGTTGCAAGTTAACCAATGTCTGTCAAATTTATCGAAATTTGTCGAGTAATACGTACAGGGCGACAATCGCACGTAAATAAAAACCCCACATGACACAGAACATCAATTTTTAGTGTCGCTTCTGCTATTGGTCTCTTGTGACCTATCTAACCTCAAAAAATTTAAAACAAAATGCTGCTTCGACCTAATAAACAATTAAGCTGGTGAGGATGTTGAAAATCCGTGCTCTAAACCGCGAATCCTCCTCGGACGAAGACGTTCCTACGATAAGGCGTGAGGCACAGGTAAGTCAACATTTCATTTTCGAAATAGCTTCGCGACAATTTTTCTTTATACACAGGAGGAGATCGCTTTGGAGTTATACAACAAAGCCCTGAGGTTACAGTCTCAAGAGCAGTACAATGAGTCGAAAAGCATTCTCCAACAACTCCTCGATGAAAACATACCTTTGCTCGAGAACAATGGAGGGCTACCGAAGTCCATGCAAACGCTTAAATATTCCTGTTACTTGAACATCGGGAACATGTGTTTGAAGCTGAATACCATTAAGGAGGCTCTGGAGACTTATTTGCTGGTATAAAACATGTCTATTAGTTATTACAAGACTAGTATCTGGTTCAAATGTATTAACCTCTGAGTATTTTCAAAATTATCAAAATCTGTTTGGTTTCAGGCAGTCGAATTAGATGAATCTGATGTGACTCTATGGTACAAAATCGGAAAATTGTCGTTACAGGAGAATCAGTTCAGACAGTCTGCTTATGCGTTTGCTAAGGTAATTATATGTTTGATTTCATCCCACTAGTGTTATTGATCATTGACGTTCTAACCATTTATTTTTGAAGGGTCTTGAATGTGTGGAATCCCACTGGCCGTGTCTAGACCAACTGATCTCACTTTTATATGCAACTAAGGACACTATATCTTGCCTGATTTACATAGGAAAAGCCCTCATATTAAATCCACATTATCTAAAAGGCTTAGTCTTGCGAAGGCAGATTTACTTGGACAATCCCGCTACTGAGGAGTATTACAAGTCATACAATCCAGATTAGTAAGACTGTTTCAATCTGAAAGGATGCCTAATTTGGTGTTTATTTTTTAAGTATTTATGAGCCATCGTTGGATGTGACCCTAGATGAAGAGGAAGTGGAATTGTTGTTGAAAGAGGCAAAGGTCCTCTGTGAAAGAGTCACTGAAGTGGAAAAATCTTTTGGGCCGAAACCATTGCAGACGATACCACTCCCGAAACCTTTGGAGGAATATACTTGGTTGTCAGCGGCACAAACAGTTATTCACATCCACAAGTATATCACCGATAACGGTTTGGTAAACGAAATACATCATCCATAGCATTCTTAATTGTACTTTCTGTGCCATTTGTAGAGTTATTTTACCTTTATTGACATGAAAAATTGCATGAGTCAAACTTCAGAGAAGAGCAGATCAGATGATGTGGAAATGGCTGTGAAAGAAAATGTTGTTGAAGAAAACATACCCGAGGCTGAGAAGAACGACAGTGAGGAAAAAATGCAAGTCGAACCAGTAGGGCCAGAAAGGAGACTTTCCCAGAACATCGAAGGGAATGAGGAACTTGATAACACACCCATTCAGACCGATAATGATGAGGTAACATTTGTAATATGTATTTATTTTATTTGCGTTTTTGACAACAGGAGTCAATTTATAGGTTTCTATTTTCAGGAACAAAACGCGGACCAGGAGAATGATGAGCCAGATGAAAACCCAGAGAACAAACCGAAACCGAAAGGTTCAAAACGCAAAAGAGACCTCCTCTCTGATCTCCAGATTTGGGGCTGGCACAGCAAAAGGAAACAGTCAAAGAAAGCTAAAGAGAAAGACATCACTGTCGAAGACGCTATCAACAGGATAATCCCGGGCAATCTGCTGTTGAACAAAATTGAACACATAACAACAACCTACAGCCAGCGAGAAGATTCGATGAATACCATGGACATCTACAACATGTACGTGGAGGAGAAGAACCTGAGCTTCCTCTCTCCCATACATTCTCCCGTCTCTGTAAATTACGAGCCTTACTTCGGGACCAACATAGAGAAGGACGACATATTAGATTTCTGGAGTAGGGAGAGGGAATGTGTTAACTCAATGATACTCATTAAAGAGTTTGTTTTCTCGCTTTCCAAGCTGTGGCAGTACAAGTGGCCGAAAGAGTTGGTACCGCTGTACATCGAAGCTTATAATTTATACAGAGAGCATTACGACCCGCCAGCTCTTTTCTGCCAGGATCACCCTTTCGAAATTATCAAGGACAATGCTCTAGCGATGATCCTATATGCCGAGCTGTTGATTTTCAGGTTAGTTTATAAAATGATACAGGGAAGGAATCCAGCGCAATAATATTTGTTATTTTAAGTTGCGTCCTTCACCCTTCAATGCTAGTTATGCTTAATTTATATTACTAACTTTTAGTAACTTTGCTTTTAAACACTCAATTAAAAAGTCCTTTATTGATTTCCAGTTCTGATCTCAAGCAGCCCATGCAGGCAACCATCCTGGGTTACTTACAGATTGTCAGTGGTTGGGAGACCGAGTGGCAGGAAGAGTACATTTCATTTTCTAATAGAGTCTACTGGCTGTTGTCTCACCTATTCCAAATGCAACATTCTAACGATCTGGCCCTGAGAGCTCTGGGAGTCATACAGGAGAACATCGAGAAAGAGGAAACTACCAACGGTCAAACGTACCTGCTGAGCTTGCCGAATTGCTTCAAGTGTGGCCTCATAACGAAGCAGATAGTAGAGAATTTCTTAAAGCACCTAGATCTGATCGATAAGCTCGGCACCGTAGTCGAGCTCTATAACAACGAAAAGTATAGAGAAGTGGCAGAAACAGTTAAGTTAACTTTCAAACTTAACTCCAGGCGGCACTTCCAGGTGGGACGGTTAGGTCGGCCAGCTCAAATCGGACTATTGCTCGACTCCCTATGGTACATCGATCTGGTGGAGTGTTTTGTGTGGACAGAAGAGTGCCTGTATGAAGCTTTGCATCACTTTCTGAAGCCGAGTAATGATGCTTGGAAATGGGAAAAAATCGTTGAAAAGTGCCTGGCGATATTATATGAAGTTATCAAAATTGAGGGGGTGGTTGTTATTGATAGTCTGACTGAAGAGAAAACCGCCAGGCTGGTCGAGACTTTGGCGAAGATCGCTTGTAAGCAGGTTAATAGCGATTCGGTGAAGATACCTCTTGGTCGCACAACTCCTTGGATATTGATTCATTACATTTTAGAAAGGTAAGGAATAGGATTTTTAGTAACAATCGAGGTTTTTAGGTATATAAAGTCACATTCGATTCAATTTGTAGAAACGAATTGAAACAGTACGTCAACAAAAGATCACGTCAGGGAAAGAAGGAAGACATGAAATACGAGAAAACTGAAGATGAGTTGTATCCATCAATCGCCATTCTATTCTCAGCTCATGAATTTTTAGGTGAGTAGCTAAATTTCTATTTTACGTCGTTTAATTGTAAACTGTTTTACAGGACCCAAGGGTTGGTGTTTAACCCGGGAAGGAGAATTCCTCCACTTCATCTTGGACAGGATTCTAGATAGGCTAGATACTCCGATATTCGATGGGATGAGAGATAAAATCGACATTCACATTGAGCAGTCACTGTTTTGTCTCTATCAGCATCCCAGTAAAAAGAATAAAGTAAGTTTGTATAGTTCTAAGAAAAATAATATATTCGTCATAGCAAATTCATTTGTCAAACGTCACGCAACGTTTATATAACCAGTAAGCCAAATAATTAGATATTTTAAAAGAAAAGGGTTAAACTGAGGAAAGTTTCAGCTAATCATTTTTTTATGAACGTAATTGAATCAATGACGTGTCATTGATAGTGGAATTATATGCATTCACTAATTATTTTAATCAGTGTAATTCGTGTATTCAATACTGTATGTTAAAAGTTTACAACAAACGAAATCTTTAGCATTAATGATATGCCTTCTTTTAGATTTCCCGACATCTTGCCGATCACAACGTGGACCCATTACCGTTGACTTGGGAGCGCTCTTTCCAACTGTACGAGTTCTATGGTCCGACGTCCCTACCGGAATTTAATTCGTATAAGAACGCGTCGATATCTACGGACCTCGAACAGTTATTCAAAAGGATTATCGCCCTGGTGCCATCGAACTGCGCCCCACAGCAGCACCTGCCGAAGATAATGGATTTCATACACGGCAAGATCAGTGAGTTCCCGGATGCCATCGATTTCCCCTACAGAGTCCGTCCGATCTACTACCTGATTGGCGACTTCTACTTCAAGCAGAGGGAATTCAACAGGTGCATCAAGTACTTCCAGATGGACCTCTGCATAAACCCGCTTAGGCTCGACTCGTGGGCTTGCCTCGCCCTCAGCTACGCCGCCCAATTAGATTCGAAGCTCAACCACTGCGAGAAGTTCAAGAGCGACAGCGAATTCCTTGACAAGTCGAAGTACGCCTCGATCTGCTTCGAGAAGGCGCTGGAGCTGTCGTGGGACCCTTTGGTGCTCTGGATCGAGTTCGGGACCTTCCAATATATGGTACACTCGTACTGTTCCAGAATACTGAAGCACGAGTCGGAGAATTTCAGCATCGAAAAGTACAAATACAATTTATTTACTTTTTACATCACAAAATAGGTTATGATTATTGTAAAATGATATTGGCATAAAGATATCACACTGCCACAAAGCTTGTATTTGAGCAATTAGCGTCTTTGAGACTGAAAGACTTGTTAATAAGCTATGATATCTTTATTTCAGGTTTGAGTGTATGGAGAGTCAGAAGAACACATACTTGGAAAATTCCAGAAAGAGTTTCGAAAAAGCTATAGCTTTGTATTCTAAAGAGGAAACCCCCGACCAGGATGAGAGATGGCTGCAGTACTACATATTGGGAAAAATCGCAGAAAAAAAACAAAAGGAACCTACAGAATACTTACAGCACTACATAAAAGTAAGCTGACAGAGTTTGTTGTGAAAAATTACAATCAGCCTTGGTTGCAATACTTTATTCAAACTCTTTTATATTACGCATGGTATCCAAGTATTTGATAACAAATGAATAAATTTCCAGGCTAGCCAACTTCTCGACGAGAGCAACGCTCAGTACCCCATCAAAATAAATTACAGTAACCCCCAGCAACTCGCCGTAGAGGCGCTCGAACTCCACTACCGTATACACGCCTCGATCCTAAAATACCTCGAGCTCAACGAGGGTAAAAACATACCAAACAGCCTTGGCGAGTTCTTCAACAAGTGCATAAGCTCCTCTCCGTTCCTGCGGAAATTGAAGGAGGAGACGACGGCTCCAACGCCCGGTTCGGGATTCCTGGAACAGTTCGTGAAGTTCAGCGAGAACAGCACTACGATCGTCGGCAACGACGACAAGCAGGAGGGTGACAAGAAGGCTATCGTCGTTCAGGAGAGATCTGCAGAGGGAGAGAAACTGAAGGATGCCGAGAAGGCATCGAAGGAGGTCGAGCCCGAGAAGCCGAAGGTTGCAGAAGCGCAAGACACGGTCGAGAGCGTCATATTAATCTCGGATTCCGATGACGAGCAGAACAAGTTGCAACCCTCCAACAAACTGGATCAAAGTTAGTATGACACGATTACTAATTAGTGATGTTTAGTTTGTTGCAAAGCTGAAAATAAGTTGTAACTAGCCTGAAGGTGACTTCTTTTAGCTTAATTATTTTGGAAAAATCGAGTTGAAAATCAAAAACATTTTTCCAACTTATAACTTGCGATCCACATTCAAGATATTTCGATCCCATCTAATCGTATTTGTATTTCATCCAGAGGCATATTCCACATCACAATATAAGAGCCTATTTTCAGTCGAGCAATAAACCACTTAAATTCGTGCTATCTTACCGTTTATTTTTATTATTCAAGATTTGAATTCCGAACAATTGAAGAAAAGCTTGCCGGTAAAGGACGTGCAAAAGGTGCTCGATGAAATGATGGTGCAAACTATGAAGGAAACCGAACAGCAACAAAACGAACTCGATTCTGATCTGAGCACCACGGAGAAAATCGAAGTAGTGGTTGTCAAAGACGACAGTAAAACCAGCAAGGAAACAAAAAAGGAAAAGGAGAAAGCCAAGGGTGGTGGCAGTGAGATTGATGCTGAAAATATAAGGGTAAGTTGCGTAGTTACTTAAATTGAGGATACAAGGCGAACTTGTAAAAATATAGGATATATGGAAGGTAGTAGATAACATCTGACACCCAGTATAGTAGAAATACTAATCGCTGAGTAATAAAACGTATCGATGTATTCTTATCAGGGGCAATAAAATAAACCCCGTTTTGTGGTAATTTACACACATCTAAAGAAATACAAGAAAGGATTATAAATATAAAGGCCACAACGATTATGCATTCAAACCAGGTAAGATGGTAAAAAGTGCCACAGGCGATGCGAAAGTGAACATTAATTAGTTACTTTGGAACATTTTTGTTATATTCCAGCCTGCAGTGGAGAAATCAAACAGCTCATCCAACTCTTCGGAGAGTTCAAGCGAAAGCACCGACTCTGAAAGCGACGATGATGAAAACGACAGTAGCTCGTCTTCGTCTGATTCGTCTTCGGAGGACGACAATGAGAACATGTCCAGCAACGAAATTTCCCAGCTGATCGACAAATGCGTGTCAGGTATTTTTGAATGCTGACCAGTAATGTATTTTCGCTGTTAATTTTGATAAATCTATGAAGAGCATTGAGTAATCTCACTGAATATCTTTGAACTGTTAAATTCTAGGTTTGGAGATATGCATCGTGCGATTGACCCAGAACTATAAAGCACTGTACCGGCTAGCGCACCTATACTTCAACTACAAGTCTAAACGGGATCTGGTTAAATGCAAGCAACTCTTGTTGGGCGAGTATAAGTGCAAAGACGGCTCCATCGTCTCTGGGTTGTTCAGCGACAGGAAAGTGAACAATTTCTTTAACGTAAGTGGTATTTTTTAAAACGAGATTCAGTTTGTGATTTGATATGGTTACAGGGAATCTGGAGGATTCCTTCCAGCGAGATCGACAGACCGGGATCATTATCGGCACACATCAGCCGTTGCATTAACCTATTGATGAACATACTTACCACTACGAATGACACTAAGACACTGATTGATTTATGTTTAAATTTACGTAAGACCCCCGAGCCGGATAAGTAAGTACAATATCCTGCGTTTTCCCGGTTTTCCATAAGTGATGTTTTCAGGATATACATAAAAGATTCAGACAGAATGGCATCTTCGGAACAAGCACTGACGTTATGCACCCAGTGCCTCAGGTCTCAAATCAAAAACGTTCCTAACATGACGAATCCCCAGATAGTTAAGCTGTTGCAAGAAATCCACAGGGTGTATCAGAGGTTACAGAAGCACCTCCCTGGTAAGGAGTCCCAGTTCGGCAGTATGCTTGCCGAAGTCTACCGGAAGTTCATCAAGGAGAAGGTACCTTTAGAAGTATCTTTCTCAACATTATTAACTATCGGAATAAATACAATTTATAAGCTTGTAAAGCCTATCGTCCACGGCAAGACTTTTATGGTGTCAGAAAGGGTAAAAGGACTCATTTACCTTCAGTAAATATTCATATTTACTGAACAAATGATCTCGGTATTATGTGATCGTTTACAGTACTTTTTATTTATTTAGATACCAGATAATGTTAATGTTCTGGACTTGGCGGTAAAGTTCTGCATGCAACACAAGTCTGCGGAGAGACCTAAGGTACAGCAGGCGGTCCCGGTGATCACCCCAGCCCCTCTCCCTAGGACACCTGGAATACTAACAGTAAGGGGTTAAGTTAGGATAAAATAATTAAGGGCTTTGTTGAGTTAGTACGACATTTCAGTCATAAGACAATTTTACAGACATATAAGACGTATTTTTCTGTTAAATTAAATTTGTTTCAGCCTCCGGTTTTGCCAGCGCCGTCAACGATCGTGTCGCCGAAGACGCAGAGGAGGCCCGGCTCTGGTCGCCCGAGGGGCCGCCCGCCGCTGCCGAGGATGCCTGGCCAGATCCACCACGCCAGGACGAAATCGTCGAGCATTACTCCTGGCCTGTCGAAACCGTACAACTGGCAGAAGCAGCTGTGCGCCTACGAGTACCTCAAACACTACCAGGACGAGCTGATCAAGCAGTACAGCCAGAACCTGAGCCTGCCACAGCTGACACAGCTCTCGCAGATGATGACGCAGGGACAACTGAGGAATCCGATGAATGCCGCCGCTTTAACTAGTCAGCTGCTGGCGCAGGCCGGGCTGTTGAACCCCGGCACGCAGCTGAAGCAGCCGAGCCCCATCGGCGGCCACGGTCAGCATCCGACAAGCTCCTTTGTGGATTCTTTGAGACAAATGAGTTCTAACGTGAAGAAGAAAGTGGAGAGCGAGCAGGTCGCGGCTAGCTCGACACTGCCATTGGTCAAAGCTGGGAAGCCGCAAGGTAACTAGTGTTTTTATTTATATATACAAGTAGATACATTTCAACAGTTACAGGCTGTGGTTAGGTTAATTCTGAATTTTAAATGGCATCCGCCTGATGTTACACATCCATTACAAATATCTTTCAATAGAATCTAGAATCTGCTTAATATACTGTCTTGCATTTAGGTTGCAAACAAATATCTTTAAAAATGTCAAATATTCAATATTTCGACACCGTAGCTGGAAAAACGCTCCAAGAGAAGTTAGCAGAAAAGAAAAAGGAACAACTCAACAGGCAACTCAAGGGCCTCGATGCCAACGTAAACGTGATACCATCCGTGTCGCTAACCAAACCTGTTCCCACTTCGGCGTCGACCTCTAGGAAGTTCACCCACGTCCCGAAGATGCCGACCAGCTCATTCAAAATACCCAACGATGTGAGGGCGCCGGGCTTCGCCGCCGGGTCGTTTTACACGCCCGAAAAGAAACACACAAGCAAACCTAACGTCCCCACTAAGATTACATTCCCAGTGGACTCCGGCATCTCCATCGGACAAGTAAGACATCAAACTGTCAACATATTTTTAGTTAATCTTACGCATTGCAATACTTGCATATTTCCTCCCACTGTTTTAATGTAACCGAAAAAAATTCCTTCAGGTCTCGATAAGCAAGAGCATGAAAACCTTCCCAACTCTCCCTTCGTCGGTCAGCCTGAGTAAGGTAATCGCTCCGAGCACGTCGGTGCAACTCAAAGACAAGACCACCGTGAAGCTGCCTCCGGAGATAAACATTACGAAGTGCGAACCTAAGGCGAAGTTATTTAAACCAGATGTCACACAGGAGAGGTCCAGGAAGTTATCGACGGAGGAAAACGTGATCTCCAGCGATGATGACGTTATATGTATTAATTGAGATGACTAGTAGGATTAATTGTGATATGAACGTGTTAATTTGTACTTTTTTCGTTGGCTGTAATTGTAGAATGGTTATATGTAATCTTTATAAAAGGATAGTTTCAAAGTGATTTGGAGTTTCTCAGCTTGGATGGTAAATAAGTTGGTAATAGTACAATAATCTAATACTTTATTAAATAAGACTTAAAACATGTATCACAATGACTTTATATATGGGTTAAAAACATTTATTCTATGCGCATTACATTCAAGATCTATTAGCACTTGATATTTGGACGATTTTTATATTATTATACATCCATATTCTACACAGAGGTCTTAAAAGGGAAACAAAGAAATAATATTAACGTCAATAACTACTTTATGTTAAAACCAAAGTTCTAGAAAAGTTTTAAGTTACGATTTAAAAAAATATCAATCTTTTTGTTTCATTACGATTAGGTACATGAATTCTATTCTAAGAAGGTTTGGAGTTTTGACTTACAATTTTTAAAATCACCATTTGGGACAATCATCATTAATTACTAAATTACATTATAATTATACTAAGTGTCTTACTTATATTTAAGGTTTAATTTGTGCACATTCAGACGAAGCTATTTTGTATTATGTCAATGAGGGGAAGGTAGAAAACGAAATTCAGTCGCATCCTCGTATAAAAAGTACCTATTTATTATTTTAAAATTATATTCCTATCTCCTAATAAGGCAATCAGTCTTATGATTCGAAATAAAAGAACCATCATCGACTCGACCAATTTAACTCGATTAATCATATTTAACTGACGAAAGGAATTTGATTTATTCTTGTAACCTATCGACACTCGTATGAATGTCTAACCGTCATACACGTATTTCACTTTATTTCGTTTTTTACCTATCGGTTTTACTAATTGCTATAAATGGCAGTGAAACTGTGCAGTATATCCCTAGGTTTTTTATGTATATATTTTGTATAAATATGTCAGTCTACAGGTAATACAATTAAGGGTCATACCTCGCTATACATTTATGTACCACGTAAAAGAGAAGAACACGCAAATTGGGCCATATAATTTAAATATAACTACTTTGATTGCATGTTGTGCACCAACAAACGTTGGTACAAATAAATTGGTTTAATGGATACAAATTCCAGCCTGAATCGCTTTTAAACCAAATTACAACCGTTTCGTCTACTGCTAATACCTTCATAACGGCCCTACGATAGTCAACGAATCCAAGACCTCTTTCTTATTGTCTTCTGGTACTTACTGACCTGAATGGTCCCGCGTGGTATTCTCTTCTTTTACTTCAGCGACACACTTATAGACACACGCAGTAAGGTTGGTTATAACTTCCTCATTAGAAGCCGAAGTCGCCGAAGGCGCCCCAGTCGGTCGCGTCGTACCCGCCGAGGGTGTCCTCGGCGCTGTCGCAGAATATCGAGGAGGCCGTGAAGGAGGGGTCGTGGTAGCACTGCGGCTCGTAGAAGCAGCTCGACTCGGCCGCGTACGCCGGCTGGTACCAACCCCAGCCGTGGCCCCAGCCTATGCACACCTGCGAGGAGGGAATGGAAGGTATGATAATCTAGTTAATCTGCTTTCGATTCTTGTCTCCAATAAATTTGATCGTAATCCATCGTCTCCTCTTGAACTCTTCAGGTAAGACGTATGGTATACGTTCGTATACGGTATACGTTAAATACCATTGGTATACCGTGGTTACCGTTGGTATATGGTAAAATTAGGAGTAAGGGGGTAAGCATTAATGTATGCTTAGAAAAGTAATACTTTTTACTGGTGCTGGTCATTCTACAGCTCTTTTAAACATGCCCGATGACATTTCCAGGTTCCAAAACAAGACAATATACTTCTCAGGGAGCAACGACACCAGACATCAGCACGGGGTGACGATTATCGTTGATGAGACAGTGAAATTCCTAGCTACGCCACTGATCAGTTAAGTACAAGACCGGTCTAAACCAGGTATACTCACCGCTGATAACACCGTATGGTCGTTTTCGAATTTTCTGCCTTTTTTCTCCGAACTGTACTGAAGGTTGCTGTTGCTCAGAGCGTCGCTTTGGGTCGGATCTGAAACGATTAGGAAAGTAATGACATTAAATATCATCAATGGAATCGAAAAAGAGCAGAAAATTCTGAAGGTTTCATGTAGGTATTCCAAAAATCTAGAAACCTAAATAGACTTAGAGTTCTTTAAGGTGGTCCGATGGTGAAAATCTAGAGGCTATACACCACACAGACAGCTCGCCCTTATACTGCGTACCTAAGCCTTGTACAGGTACTTCGTACACATGCAAAGGTCTCGTATACCAACATTGCACACATACTTCTTTATTATACTTCGTACACATGGCTCGGATACAGACTTCATACGAATACTTCCAACATATGTTTCTGCACCATAGGCACGAAGTAAACTTACGAGGTATGTTTATAAGTTATATGTACGAAGAAAGTGCACGTCTCCAACCTTCTCTGAAACCTATAAACTAAATTTCATATAAATTCAAAAGAGTTAGTACGCAACATTCGATTCTTTGCTTTGAGAGCAGCCCAAGGCTGATTGCGCCAATTTCGTCAGTTATAAAAGTTGGCGAATTTCGAGCAATTTCCTCCTTTAGCATTTCATTTCGATTCGAAAACTCAATTACACTCACTGCGTTGATTGTTTTTCCGCTTCATCTGCTCGTGAAGGTTCAAGGATGGCCTCCTGTTATTCGACGGCAAGCTCGGGGGAGGCGGTAACTGAAACAAATAACCGGATGATAATATACGTGTCAGGAACAACGTTTTACCCGTCATCGCCACGAAGAGCGTGCAGCGGGGGCACGTGATCCGGGTTACGAGGGATAACGGGAGACGGTTTTGGTTTTCGCCAAGGAGGGGAGCGACAGGATTCATGGATGGTCACGTGGACAAATATTAACATCATAATTATTTTACTGTGGTTGGGATTCAAGAACAACTTGAATGATATTTTAAACGTAGCTACTTTTGACTCTTTTCAGTTCATTCTATTAGAAGACTACGTTTTTAGTAACTTTTAGGTGAAATTGCCAGAGTTTTAGTAAGTTCCTTAATCAAGGCAGTTATAGAAATAGTAAAGGAGTCAATACCTATTGTAGTAACAATTGAATTCTTACCGTATTGCTGATGGCCGTCATCCAGTCGCTTTTGCAAAAAAGAGAAATAAGTACGAATGGAATTAAGTAAATGTGATAACCAAAGGGCGGAAATAATGCATTTTTTACCAAATTTGCTTTCTGAGAGTTCAATTATTGAGTCACGAAAGACTGTGAGATACTTGTAAACTCAATATAAACCAAAAATTGTAGTACGTTTTATGTCCTACCAAAAAGCTTTATAACATTTCTGCTTCAGATGGAAAACAAAAGAATTACGAATTTTTGTTTAATTTGTACTTACTGAGCCCATTTGACTCGTTAACGAACTTAACCGAGACATTTACTCAAACTATTTTTGTGCCGAGTTTCATTTCAATTAGTTATAAGTTACGTCCTCTATCGTGTTGCCAATTTTGTGATTATTTATTTCAAAGCTTTCCAGGTCGCTGGATAGCTCCTTTAACTAATTCCTGGCCGCTCGATTTAAGTCCTTTGGATTTCTTATTATGGGGACACGTCAAAAGCAACGTTTATGGCACTTCACTCGACACACTGGAAGATCTGCGCAGACACGTTAACGATGTTACACCGCGAGTTCTGCAGAATGCACCACAACGCTTCGAGGATAATCATCATTGCATGGAGGTTGGTGGACAATATTTTCAACAATACGGTAAGTTTTTAAGTAAAATCTTCAATCTTGTGCATGTTTTTGAAACTAATGCATGTTTTTGGATTTTGTACATTCATTTTTTACGCCCTTTGATTTCGATTGGTTTAATCTCGATTTCTAACGTACGATTGGCTCAAATTGGTCGACTTACTTTATTTCCGCCGGACTCGGTCCAATGAGCCAATGGACGTCCTGGAAAGCTCGACTCCCGATCGCCAATAACTGACCTGAAATTATTGCGAGCATAACGGAAAACTGAACCAAAACAAATAACTTTGAATATCCTAAGATCGATACCGAGTGCGCATGGTGATCGCGATCCCCAAACAAATCGAGGGATAATAAATTCTGGATATCCGTTCAAAATGAAAGGGGAAAACATATTTAAGTACATATTTGATATGACCCTGCGTAACTTCGTTCAAAAAAGCGTTTAAGCGCCCGGGATAATTATTGTCTCCTTACCTACATGGCAAGTCCTGGGAAACCTGGGCCTCTTCGGTACCTGGCTGGTCCATTCGCCGTAAGCCAGGAACTCTGGTGCCTCGCTAATCCTGATGTATCCCCTCGGTTTGGTGTAGCCCTTCTCCGAATACCAGGCGAGGGTGGAATCCTCGTACAACACCACCCACTCTATGCACCATTTGTTGTAGAAGATACCCCCTGGGTGTTCAAAGAAAAACTTAGATTTTGAGACTTACAAGTAATCTACTGTGTCTTTCATCTTTAACTTGAATACCGTGGCTGCAGAGTTTATACGTACAGCAAAAGATGTCGTCGTTTCGAATTTCCGCTTCCAATCGGGATGTTTCCTCGTCTAAGATCTTATTTCAAATTAACCTACTTTACTGTATCATACACTTAACTAAACTGCTTAAATCTCCAAACCCTTAATGGACACTTTGTGTACGCTGGGGCTTAGAACTTCTTGTTTTTGCACGATCGAGTGGCCCGCCTTTGTTTAAATGAAACCGAGATAATCAGAAACCGCTGACTTTCCGATAATCTCTCCCCCATCAAAGTACCTTTTATATCATCGAGTACCTGCTTTTTTCCTCTCGCCGGAAAGGGCAAAAACGCTGAATCTGTCCGTCCGTCGGGGGCCACTTATCGCGCGCTGCTCTTTATCTTCTTTTGAAATGGACACGGTAAAGGGGGAACGGAGGACTTCTTTCATCTTTGATCCGGCCATCGACGCTGGTAATTATCTCGAGCGGAGATGTTTACGTACAAATAAGTCAAGTGCATGAGGGTTCGTATGCATGGCATCAGGGCCTTCTTGTACTCGAGTATACGTTGTGCCTTTGTAACGTGTAACGAAAGTATTCGGAAGGTGAACTTGCCAATAAATTATTAATTAAAGAAATGTACGATTACCAGAGATATTCCAATTTTTTTTGTGATATTTGTTAAGTCACATCTTGATATTTCATTCCATCTAAGTATCCGTTTTGGTATCGATGGCGCCACCTAGCGAGTAGTAGTGACTCTCCCTCATCGATCACGCAATTTATCTACTTCCCTATTTAACCCCACACGCGAGTTGGTACACACAATCGTTCTTTCTTTACGCTAGTTCCATTGTACACCTTTTTCTGTTGGTATAGATAAGTAATCCCATTTATTTACCAATATTATTAGTCTGATCCTATCCCGAGGACTTTCTGCCCCTTGAGAGGTTGTGCGTTCTCTTGAAATCTGGGAAGGGCGTTACATGAGTCCGCGAGTATCGTGATCTGATTATATCTAATATATTTATCAGCGATATATCAGTGGTTTGTTGTCTCAGTGTTTTTCAATTTACGTCATTATTTTTATGTTAAATTGAAACGGCCTTGTGAACATCTTTTGAAAGAAGGCACAAATTTGGGAATTTGAGAACAGAATAAGACGTGTTTCATTCTTTTCTGTACTAAGAACTTAAACAGGAACGGAAAGTCCCATAAAGTAGGTCTCTGCTTCTCTGACTAAATCGAAAATGGGTTTCAGTAGGTGGCGAGAACCCTGTCGGCGTCACCTTTATGAAACTTTCAAATTTTCAGACGTCGGGGTTGTTTGTTTTCCCCTCCGCGAAGGCCAATAGGAGCCCTCGCGATTTCTATCTCATATCACCCGCTGTATCCGAGTAAATAAAAGGACCGATAAAGGGGGAGGGGGATGAATATATTGCGCCGGGAGCTATCCCAATAAAGATTCCCAGAATTCCCGGTAAATCGCCCTGACTTCGTTCCTCCCGAGGATAATTTAGTTCCCAGTGCTCAGCAATCTTGTAAGGATATCTTGTTTCTCTTTTTTGTTAATTATTCCTACAAAACTTGCATAGTATAGCTTTACTTATTAACTGGTTTTCAGATTTGCACTAGTAGATATACTGAAAGTGTTTACACACGTGTACAAACATTACTACTGCTGGTACTGGAGTCACTACTGCTGTCTTGTTAGTTACCTGCTGTATTTGGGACTTTCCAGGTATGGTAAGACAAACAAAATGTGTTTTTAAATGTTACAGTGCTTATTGCTTGCATATTTCAGTAGTGGCGTTAATTGTCCATGTATCGTCGTTAGGCAACTTCACATACATCTTTTCGTATAGAGAGTTGCATAAATCGCCATGTGAGCAATAACTTTTTCGCTTACTAAAATCCACGACTCTTGTCTATCGTAAGTAGTAGGGTAGTTTCTCTTTTGCTTGTTACACCCCACCCTCCGCTTAATATATCTTTGCTCTATAGCCTGTATTTACTGGCACGTTATTCTCGTACGCTCCCCAATTAAACAGTTGCTATGTTTTCTGCCCCTGTTAATCAGTCTGTAAATTTGTAAAAACAAAATATTACTTACGCCTATACCGCAGGAGGTAACCGCTCTTGACGTGCTTCTTGGTGAGTTCTGCAACAAACAAATCAAACACTTAGTATGGTACAAGTTGAGTATCTCTAAAACTTGGAATTTTCCATGAAAAGAAATTCGGATGGAAGTACGTATGGATCGATAGGTTTCAGCGGTGAACGTGAAAAAATGTATATTAAATTAGTGGAAAAGTTGGAAATTCCGATCAAAAGGAAAGTGGATGGTGGCTTCCACTCGAGGCTAGGCGCTCTCGGAGGTATTTAAAAATTCTCCCAGACTTGCGGACTGAGTTTTATTTCGACCGAGGAGAATTTATAATGAGTATAGAACAAAAAGAACGCTTGTTAGGAAGTTTGGAGTAAACTGATGTAATGGAGTGTCGATAATTGGTCCCAATTTAAATCACTTGTTTTTAAATGTGATTCGTAGGTAACTGAGTAATCGGTAATTAATCGCTCGTCATCCATTCCGAGCCGGCGATTCTACCGGTTTAATTAACTTCCCTCACCCCCTCGATCGGTTCCATATTTCAGGTCACAGGTGCACCCACGTCCTACATCGAGACCTTCGAGGGTTATCCATCCCTCCTGGTCAATCGGAATTCGCCAATATCGGCAGATGCCTTAGAGAACTATTCGGCCAAATATCTAATTAATTGAGCGGAACTACGAATGTCGATAAAGAATTTTGTATGGTCCAACGTTTTTGGACTAAGGGTTCGTGTTGAAAAATTGAAATGTGCCCAATATTCCAAGTTTGAAGTAAAGAAGTTTACAGGAGTCAATTCTGCACCTTTTGTTGCTCTGGGTGGGTGCTTAATTCTTCTATTGAGCAGTCCAAACGGGAACAAATGTAGTCCAATGTTTGAAACACTTACATTTCTACATTTAAAACTCGCAAGAAAACACTGGACCAGATTTTGAGTTGGAATTTGACTCCTTTTGCTTCTTAATTGACTGATGATGATGCTGATGATACAACTTTAATCAAAACTGTTGGAGACTAACACAGCAATCAAAAGAATCATTCATCCGACCCCAAGATCAGATGGGATAAGTGCGATACCTTTGGGTGTATCCCCTATCATCCCCTTTCCCCCAAAAAAAATTCAACCATCCTCCCTACACCATCTAACCTAATTACGTTACGTTCTCCTACTTACTCTTATGTATGTTTCGGGCGATCGTACGTTTATCATCATCAGGCCGTGGCATACACAACGTGAACATGTCTGGAAAAGTGCGGACCTGTCGAGACGCGCGGTTGTACTGCCGTTTCTCCATATCGTCCCCTTACTTCGGGGATGCTGTCTGGAGGACGCATGGGCACTGAGAAAACGGGAGAGATGAATTGGGGTAGGGGGTGGGGGTTGTCTCCTATTCTTCCGAAGGGGATGTTACTGTAGACTAAGTTGTTTTCAATTTTTTTTCGGGACGCCTTCGGGTTTCGGAGGGGACTATTGATTTTACATACTGAAGGGCTGAGTTCGACGGTTTCTGCTTCCATCTTATCGGGAAAGGGGGAAAATGAATTTGCCACTACTACTCTTGTTTTAATGAATGTGAGGGAAGGTTAATTCTGAAACCTCCACCTGCGCAATTAGTGTTTAAGGTAATAAATTACTGGGTTTTTTAAAATTACAGGTATTACTTTTATTTTCGGCATTTCTAGGTATTTTCAGCTCTTTAAAGTCCCAAAAACGTGTTTAGCCTTTCTGAATTTTGAGTGAACACGTGTAACTTTTATTTGAAACATTTTCGTACATAAAATCGCAGTATATGATAATCAGTTAGGCTAAAGATAACTTCAATAAGACATTTTGTCCTGAATTTGAGTCACTTTGCTACCTGGGCTCATATGAGGGTTCTACATTGCTTCGCAAGTTTCTTGAACTGAACGATATCGTTGGTAGAAGATTTGAGAACACTTCTTCAACAATTTATTCTCTCATTTCTCCATAGCTAATAATAAAACACTAAGAGATATTGACACCTACTAATCATTAGGCTTTGAATAATATTGAATGTATATGAACTTAAACACTTTCTCAAAAATTTATTCTTTCTCCAACTCCAATAATAAAACAACAAATAAAGTTAAAAATTGACACATACGACATATACAAAATTTCACTTATTATACTGCATATAAATAAATATATATTGTAATTCCGATTCCGTTCTGTGGAGAGGAAACGACATAGACGATGACCAGAATAAAATACAAGCCAAAAGAGTAAACAACAATTTAAACTTCTATCTGTAACGACCATTAAATTTATGTTACGATAATCTAGTTCTAGAAACTTTGGAGGTATTTTAACGATACATTGATGATGTAATTAGTAGGCGTGGTTCTTGACGAAGAGCCCCGTGTCTCCCGCCTTGCCTTCCACGCTACCGGCCACGTACTTCCCAAGGGATGCATCGCTGTTAGCCTAAAAGGGAAATAACGGATTAACGGTATGAAATACTGAATGAACTGAAAACAATGAAATGGTTCAAATCTGTTATCTTCCAGGAGCAATTCGCGACTGTAAAAGGGAAGACAGGAATATATGCCAAATACATCAAAAAGACACGAGGTACTTCAATTTTCGCCTATATGCAATATACAATACACTTACAATTTAATTCGTTAATGAAATATCCATTTATCAATTAAATATTTAGGCAGGTACCTTTCTGTTCGAAAAAAAATTCAGGACACATGTCTGCAGCGGTCATTTTGTTTTACAATTACCTCAACCTGAATATAACTTTATGGATTCTTTCATTAATGTTCATATGCTTGATGATCTATTACGATGACATCCGTTTCTCCCTACAGACAAGACACTCACCTTAGCTCTTTTCAAGAGCTCATCCTGTCCGGCCTTGACGTTCTCGTCCTTTCCTTGCCAGGCCCTCAAGACCGAGGCTTGCAGGGCGCGACCGTAGCTGAAGGTGAGAGCCCACGGCTTCTTCCCAGTGTACCTAAAATTTTAAATAAAATCTGAAAGTCAGAACAAACTAATTCAATGAATAGAATTGTCCCGAAGTAAGTCGCCACCGCACTTGGTTATTCCAGTCACTGACTGTTTATTCCAGGGATTACTGTACTACAATAATGATAATTCAGATTAACTTTAAAAAGCATACAATTCCCATAACTAATCATCGACCTCCCGTAAGAAGTTTCCCTAACAATCTAATCCTATGGTTCAAATTTATGATCTGCATACTTATTGATGGCGTCCAGGTTGACGCTGGCCTCCTCCTCGGACTGGCCCCCGGATAAGAAGGTAATTCCGGGCACTGCGGCAGGGACCGTACGTTGAAGGGCGGTGACGGTCGCGATGGCCACATCAGCTGGGCTAGCTTTGACGGCAGCGCTTTGACCGGCCGTCACCATGTTCGGCTTCAGCAGTGTGCCCTCCAGATACACATTGTGGTCATGTAGAGCCTAAAAGATATATGCAAATACTCTTTTGTTTGACAAGTCACGTCAGTTTGAAATTTCATACAAACATTGCTTGTATACTATTGCTTACTCTTCATCTAAGGCATGCTTAAAGAAGCATAACTCCATAAATAACCAGAGATGATGATAGCAAAGAATAACTAAAACTCTTGTAATTCTCAGATCTCATTACCGAAAGTATTCTTTTTTCTAAAGTTTCCCTTTACCTTGTAGACATAGGCGAGGACCGTCTCGGTGACTTTCTGGGCCCTCTCGAGGTCGTGCGCGCCATCGGGCAGCACCTCAGGCTCGACTATCGGCACGATGCGGTTCGCCTGACAGATGGAGGCGTAACGGGCCAGAACGTTGGCGTTCTCGATCAGAGACTGGATAGAGGGCGTGTGCTCGTTAATTTTCAGCACGCAGCGCCACTTGGCGAAGTGGCAGCCGTCCTTCTTGTACTGGGCGCAGCGTTTGGCCAAATCATCCAAACCTACAATAAGTAGCGTGTGTTTTATTTATTCAAAATGCATCTGTATGAAACTACATTAGCATGTGGTCAAGCTTCGTCATAACGAACCTCCAGCTTATGAATTATTCATTGAAAAATACTTGAAATTTTGTCTCAACTTAAAGAAATATATGTTCTACATGTAGATTTCTTCTAATATGATTGGTCCCCCTTTTCAGAAAAACAATAATAGTATTAGAATTATTATGCCATTAATCTATGCCACCGTGTTACTTCCAATCTGAAATAGACGGCATTTCTTCCTTAGCATTTTACCTTGGGTCGTGCACTCGTCATTGCTACCGAACAACGGGACGACGCCGGTGTCCACTTTGATGCCGGGAATGATCCCCCTCTGCTTCAGCAGTTCAGGGAAGGGGGTTCCGTCATCGGCTTTCTGGTAAAGAGTCTCGTGGAAGAGAATTACGCCGGAGATGTAGTCGCCGAGAGTCGGACAAGTTGTGAACAACAACTGCCTGCAAAGTATATGTGTTAATAACATGTATTATAAAAATAAATCATTCAACAGTTGATGTAAAATAGAACATACTTATATATGTGTATATATATATTTGTGTGCCGGGAAATGTTTACCCACTTCTCGAATACTCGAACATTATATTATATTTCTATTTGAAAATTATGATCGTATAGGCGTTTGTGGTTCCAATATTACCTGTATTTGCGGCGGTGATCATCGGTGTTCTCCAGCCCGATGTCGGCGAGGCGCTTCCCCATGGTGGAGACGGACTCGTCGGCGGCGAGGATCCCCTTACCGGGAGCGACGATCGCGTTGGCGATCTTCCGGAGCTCGTCCTGAAGGGCGGGGTCGGGGTAGTTGTAGTGGGTCGTCATATCGTCGATTTCACCGTTCCTGTGGAGTTAACGGCGAAGTGGGTACTTGTTGTTTATTTCAAGATTTATTTATACACCGGAAAGGTGTTGACCTTTCGAATTATCGCATTAGATAATGATCCCCTCGATATCAATAAAATAAAACGCTACTTTTTATTATCGTTGGTAAACAATTATTTCTGCTGAGGATTAGTCGAGGAAGGCGCGATGTGATTTGAAAGGTTTCCAGTTGGAAACAATCCAATTTCAACAAGTTATTGTTGCCTTATCGAAAAATTAAAAAAAACAAATGTGACAACTTAAAACACACCTCCCCATATCGAGATTAGTTTAATTTTTAGAAATTGTTTACTCCTGACAACAAAATAATATAATCTCAAGATAAATTACCACGTCATATCATTTTTGAGGTTGACTTTTGGTACTTGATAAAAATACAGTAAATAAATAACAAAGAGCAAAGTTCTCGTGAAGTAATAAACAATCCGGCACATATATTTTGAGGTAGATGTCAACCAGGTCAAGCAAATAGTGTACCGCATTGTAATAAAGCAAACTGGTAATAATTTATGAAAATCACAGGTTCGTAATGGCTAGATACTTAATATCATATAACAGTATCTACATTAAAATATTTGCTACACCTACTTATGGCAACTATAGGATAGTTTATTTGTAGCTTACCATAGGACTTTTGAACCATGTCAAATGGTTCATTACTCTATATGTTAATACCCTTGATGTAGGGTGAATATATAAGGAGTCCACTTTGCCATTACAAAGTACAAGATTTCAATATTTTCCAATAACCACTTCGACAAGAGGTTGTTTCAATTACCTCTTCAATTAAATTACACAATTTAGTAAGATTTTAGTATTGTAAAAAAATGCCCTACTTAATAAATTTGTCCTATATAATTAAGCCCGTAGATACACACATTAAACCTGTAAAAAAGCCATTATTCTAAATATCCCAATAGCGTTAATTAACTCAAACATTTTAATAATTATCCATGAATTTTAAAAAGTCCTCCAGAGGTCATGCGGTGAATTACCCAACGTTACGAAACTGCCGAGAAATGAATCCAGAAAACTCCCCCAAAGCTTCGTAAGAGACAAGCACGACAAATCCCCATTCGCCTATTCAAATCCAAACTATTAAAGATCGAGATAAGACTTACTTTTCTTTAAATACTGGAGCGCCTCCCTCCTATCTCGGCTACGGATTCAAAACTGAAGGACCCTAGGACGTTTAGAGGTCGTAGAAGTCATCGGAATCGATATTTATGCGATAGTTCTCCGACTTCGTCCGAAGGCCGAGCGATGAAAAGCGAGACAATACAAATTTGGATTTTATCGAGGGAAATCGTGACGTTAATTTTGAGTCGTTTTCCAAATTGACAAGATGCCGGCGCCGACATTCGTCGTCAATGGTTATCGATACGATAACGGCCATCTTCGATCGATAGTCGCACTCTGTCGGAAAACGGCGCCCCAATTCAATCCGTATAACCAGTCTGCTGTTAAAAATGCTATCGTCGGGTCATAATTATATCTAAATTGGGATTGCCGTGGAAAATATCTCGACAACTATCGAGTGGAATAAAGGCACAGCAACGCCACCCACCGTGCAACTCGTAGAAGCTTCGTTAATTTGAATTAGTTTAATTTTGAATACTACTTACAGTTTAAAGATTGCTCTCTGAACACGAATCAAACAGTAAGCTTTCGCTTTTAATTTCGACAATTCTTTATCCAGTTCATTACGGCAATAATTAATTTTTTTCAGGCGGTCTGTTAAACGATCCTCATTCGTTTTCGAGCCGCACTGGGTCGAGACTTTCATCGTCGCATTCAACGAATTAAAATTTTGAAGGGTTCCTAAGACCAACCGAAATTATACGCTAAAGAAGGAGACTCTTCTGTTTGAAACTGGACGGCGTCTCAATGACTACTGTCACCACAGACATCGTCAGTTATATCCGACACTTCATCAGAACGTAACGACATATCTAATGACTATGTAACTGCTGATTGTGACGACTAGAACAAACCCTGAATTTGGTGTTTTGTGACTGTCTGTTCTCGGCCTAGTTCCTTCGTGTCGATGTGTTGTTCTATGCTATATTCGGTGTTGCGTGCCCATTACATATGTCAAGCTCGAACGTCAATTATTTTATTTTTATTGCAATTTTTTAAGCAAGTCTGTGCCTGCAGAGCAAAATGAGGGACTCTGTGAGTCTCACCTGGCTTCATCCCTCGTGTTCTTAACGTAGACGGCCCGGAACGTTAATTACTTAATAACCACACTGTCCTCCTAGATTCGTATGGACGAACGTCTGCAGCCCAACCCATAAATTGGTGAGTAAAAGAAGTGTTATTTCCGGAAATGTAAAATATCAATTTTTTGCAATGGAACCTTCGATTCAGTCCGGCCACGAATTGAGGGTGAAATGGTGCGATCGTATATTTAATTTTACGCTTATAGATCGTCCATCTCGGTCAGTTCCATATTTAGAACTTCTTTTGCGCTTTTTAATTTATCTCGAGGTGCGATGAATTTGTCGCTTTGAGGACTATGAATTTACTTCACCTGTAGAGCATGTCTAACAACAAATTAGAACCTGTTTTGATTTGGTAACAATCAAGGAGGGAAGATCTAACTTTGCCTTCATGTCGCTAGTAGTTTTACCCCTAACGATTGATTGAAACTTTCAATCCTGATAAAATAATCAAAGGCTCTGGGGAAACACTCAGCAGGGAGGATATATTATAATTGAGAGGAAATGAAAACGGCAAGTCTACAAGAAATCGTGTTCTCATTTAATTATACATTTAAATTCATAAGTTGCCTTATCATTAACATAAATTTATATTAATTTATGCAATTGTTCCACAATCTCTGGTGGTTATCCGCAATTCACTACATAATCAAGTTTATTGGGTTAGGCCAATTTGTTTGGGTTTTCACAAAGAGTATTTAACACCCGCTATAATAGTTATGTTGGGTGTGTATGAATTGATGAAAAACGTACAAGTAGTGACGTTCCTTTCGAATGGTGAACTCCAAAATATTAGCAGGAGAGTATGGCCGGGTTTCTGGTTCTTAATGGTTCCTGAGTAAATTTTCCCTTTGAATCAGGTAATACTGAATATCTTTTAATGAAAATCACTTGAAAATATTAACATATACATGTGTTAGATGTTGTATTTTTGCTTTAAAAGCATGTTTTTAACATCACTTTTTTGACCTCTTTCTGCAATATAGTTTTGAGAATTACATGTCGCAACTTGATTATGTTTCATATGAACCTGATAGAGTCAACAAAATTGCCTATTGTCATTATCAAACCGTTTCCAAATTCTGACACTTTTCAACTAGATTATTCGCCACCTTTGTCTGTTAAAATCAATCTCCAAATTAACCTTATCTAAACGTCCTTTATCTCATTTCCTACTTAACTTTTAAATTTATTGATTCTGGATCTAACAGCTTACAATCTATATTGTTTAAAAAATATTTACTTGCCCATTGGGTTTAAATGGGGAATTTATTGTTGGCCACTTAGTCAATTATAATTTATTTATTCCATAGCCGTCCTTGTTTTGTTCTGTTTGAATTGCGGATTACATCATTTTGTCGGTAAATTATCTATGTAAAATTAGTGTTTACATATGATGGCTTCAAGAGATAAATTGTGATTTAGTCATCCTTTACGCCATTAGTTTCCTCTTGCTTTTAACTAATTTATTCTTTGGTCAAGTTTTGGGATTTAAACTAATTTCCCAATGAACTAGGAACTTTAAACGTAGCTCAGAACTGTGTGACAATGCGACATTAATCTGCTCGCATACATAGCTCACATCCATACATCACACACAGGTCTCATATATATATACATCATACACATCATTCGTACACATATCTCTTGTACACACAAATATATCTCTTACGTATATCTCATGCAAATGCCTAATACAGATACCTCTACAGGTAACTCATATACATGTCTCGTACTAACATTTCATATGTATACATCGTACACATGCTTCGGACTAGTTTACAACCTGTTATGAACACTAAATTTGCGTAAAGTACATTTGGTACATCTATATCATATGGATAGAGACGAATTGGTATGTTTCCAACGTGTTTTAAGATACTGTTTTTTTGTTTCAGGTAAATATTTCTCTTATAAATGTTTGCCGAGTTATTAGTTCCCATATTCAAGTTACAATTAAGTAATTTGGTAAGTTAAACATTTATTACATAAAGTGGACAACAAATTAAATTAGGGTTGGTGCGAAAAACAGTTTGCTCGTTATCAGTTAAGTAACACTTTATCATCTTGATAACTATTTAATTCCCTATTAATGGAAGCTTTGTTTATTTTACAGATTGCATTCGAAATATGATGAAATGTAAGTTCCATTGCCTTAATTTTTCGCCGTATAAGATATTCAGAAAAATGGAGAATAACAATGGTTCCAACGCCACCGATAGATGCTCATGTGAGGACCCCGAGGACGTGAAGAACGACAACTGCCCCGAAGCGTCCACCTCGAAAGACAAAAAAACCAAAATCGGCCTGTTCAGCCTCTGCAAGGACAAATCCAAGCGGGGGAAGAAGTCCCCCGGGAGCTCCATCCCTACCAGCAGCAAAAGCATAGTGAAGAAGTCCCCGAAGTGGAGCATAAAGTTTAACTGCGCCAAGCGGGAATCGAAGTCGATGTTCCACCAGGGGACCCCGACCTGCTGCCGTTGTACCTGCTACCAGCATGCCGTCGAGCACACGCCGGCCACGGGCATTCCGGAGCCGGAGCAAAACGAGACGTCCGTTAACGAGATCTACAACTCGAACGAGTCCTGCAACAGTTACTTCAGGAGGAACGAGCCGATCGTCGAGGAGAACCCGCAGGGGGCCAGGGGGATATACAGCGTCTCACCTGCCACCAGCTCTGTGCCACCCTTGATTATAACGGCGCCGTTATCCAATATGCATCGGTAAGACACATTTATTAATCCTCATAATAATGACCGACAGTACAGGACTAGTAGTATTATCACATGTGTAGATATATGTATATCACCTGTAGAGATTTCCATTGCTATACAACCATTTCAATTTTATCGAAACGCTATTCCGGGTATCGTCGTTTTCCAGGATAAGAAACCACGAGGATTGCGATGAGGCGGCGCGGATGGCCCGGGCGAGGGAGATCGAGCAGGGCGTCGAGGCGCCCGCCAACTTCCGGGCGATAAGGAGGGTCCAGCTCTTGTGTTCAGACCTCGAGCCGGAGTGCAACCAAGGGGGAGGCCCCGCGGGGGCGGCGGCGGCGCCCAGGTGGCTTCAGCTCGTCTGCCCGCCCGATCTCAGTGTGGAATCTCTCAGGGCGCTGTTCCAGAACCACGTCACTCTGAAGTCGTGTCCGCCGGACACTGTCGCCGGCTGCCACACCCAGGTCGACTTCATACACTGCCTGGTACCTGACCTGCTGACCATCACGAACTGCAGTTTCTATTGGGGTAAGGTGGACTCGTCGGGTTTTGTGGTAAAAGGGATTTAACGTCACGGTGGCTCAGCTCAGCTCAAGTTAAGCCTGTATGTGACTAATAAAATGGATGTAAGTGTCATCTAGTTTGTTTATCCGAGATTTGTCCATTGGCTGAAGTCGATAGACTTCAAAGTATTATAATCTATGCACATAATAAAAGGCGCTTATGCGCTATTAGCTAATCTAATCGATTATATCGAAATATATCGATCTTTTTGTACTCCATGTTATTGGTGGTTTCAAAATTGAAATACCGTTTTCCATTTCGGTATTGCAGGTAAGATGGACAGGTACGAGGCGGAGAGGCTGCTGGAGGGCAAGCCGGAGGGTACGTTCCTGCTCCGCGACTCGGCCCAGGAGGAGTTCCTATTCAGCGTGTCGTTCAGGAAGTACGGCCGCTCGTTGCACGCCCGCATCGAGCAGTGGAATCACAAGTTCAGCTTCGACTCGCACGACCCCGGCGTCTACACCTCAAACACTGTATGTGGCCTTATCGAGCACTACAAGGACCCCAGTAGCTGCATGTTCTTCGAGCCGGTCCTCACTCTGCCCCTCCACAGGAAGTTCACGTTCTCCCTCCAGCACCTCTCGAGGGCGGCCATCGTCAGCAAGCTCACCTACGACAGTATCAACCAGCTGCAGCTGCCTAAGACCCTCAAAACTTACTTAAAGGAGTATCACTACAGGCAGAAGGTCAGGGTTGAGATATTTGACGACGACATGCAGTGGCTCGAACTCAGGAACATGCCAACTTAATACTGTATACATGATGTAGCCGTTGTGTTGTCTCTTTTCTCTTTTTTAACTGTAGGTAATTATTAATTGAAATTAACAGTTTAATTCAAGGATATTGTAATATATTTTCTATTCTTATTTTGTTAGTCTGCTCTTGAAATAAAAGTATTAATACAATTACCATCGTTTTCTACATATATAGGAAAAGGTCATCATTAAGCTGTTCAAATTAATTGTGGTGTTTTAACATTTTTATTGGAACCTTAATCAAGCTGTACTAACTTTTTAATTAGGCTTGTCTACATTGGTGGATTTTTGTCGTATTCATAATGTATAGCAGTCGTTTCAGTGTGTACCCTCCTTAAGATTAACTGACGTTTCGAACGCACCTTAACGGTATATCAGCGTTGCCAATCGTAAAACATTATTCCCCTACTAAAACGGTACGTTTTGTATTAGTTTTAACAATTTACGTGAAGTATTGTTGAAATTTAGGTTTAATACGCTTCAAAAATCATATAAATCAAACTCGTTCTGAACGCTATTGTTAAGTTACTTCGGTTTTTAATGCAAAATTACAAAACACGTTCCTCTTTGAGGTGTTCTGTGAAAAAGCGTCCGTCAGTTTGGGGAATTCACTAGCACGACGTAAAATTTCAAATATTCAGAGTCGAACTACATGTTACTTTTTTGCCAGGAATTTGTTACTTCCGTAATCTGTATACGTTCTTTCCTCTATTAGTGTGTGTAGTTTTTTGTGTAGATTGTACTTTTAAAACATATTTGTTTCCGTCGCAGCATGGCGTCCCCAGAATTCAAGGGAGGTAAATTATGTTTTAAATTACATTTACTAGTCATTACATCGCTTGAAATATAAAAATTACTATTCTTTGTTTAGGTACACTTCCGTTTAAAGTCATTCTTCATGTTCTTCTAGATTTACTTCCAGAGGAAACACTAGAAATCATTTGTCAAAATATATACCTATCATGCGATACTGAAGGCACAAATGAGGTGCCTACATTGAAGCTAATCGAATTCGTCAAGCCTTATTTAGAAAAACACCCGTAAGTAACTACGTTAAGTTTCATTCTGTTCAAAATGCATTCACCATGTTTTCTTCTTAGATCCGCCTTGAAAAGCCTACAGGCCGAGATGGACCCACAAGGTGCAAACATTGGTATACCATATCAAACATTTCTTGAAAAAATGAGCATGTGGATGGAGAAGATCCTGGATTCACATGAAACCAACGAGACACAAACCCCACGGTATGATCCAGTTCAGAGGCATGAAAAACAAAACTCGGTATGACTGTTTCAGCAACTTCGAGGAAAATTTACTTTTCGCCCAATCGACACCCAAACGTAGGCCTAGGGGCGATTCAAAATTTCTTAATATAATGGATTCCATCTCCAGTGAAGAAG